>ML769604.1:28723-101669 GCA_009733575.1 Gymnopus androsaceus JB14
GCAGGACCTCGGAAACTCCCCCCAAACGTTGTCCGGTCAAGTACCCTGAAGGTACGCTATGATTTTGAGCTCAAATACGCTATTTCGGACAGGGACGGTCACGTGAATTTCAAAAAAAAATTCCAAAAAATTTCAAAAAATTCCTGAGCGCTCCTACAGGCTTCTACGTACGTTAAAAATGACCTAAATGCATTCCTGAGGTCCTTTTCGGCAGCGGCGGCTTTTTTCTTTTCTTTGTTTTTTTTTTTTGTTGGGGGGTTACGCGGAGCTTGGCGTGGATTCAAATGGGCCAATGAACTTTCAAAGGATTGCCTGTTAAATTACTACCCTCTTTCCCGGAGTATGACTGCAAATTTGGGGAGACCCATGTACTTGACTTGCTGGCGGTAATCCTCATTTTTGATATCAACGGTTTGACAAACATGAAATTTTAGCCTTGAGTTAGAATTCAAAATTACAAGAAAACATAAATCCGTATTTCGATTGGAGTCTGCAGACGAGGCCAAACTTCCCAACCTTGAATGGGTTTCTTGCAAAGGCTGAGTGCGATTGTAGATTGGCTACATGACTCCAGATGCATACAAGCAAAGCACTTTCTGAAACACTCAAAATCCGCTTCCCGACCACTGAATCCCAATTTGGCCAAAACCACATTCATTGTCTGTGCGCCACTATATCTACCTCACAGAGAAAGGAAATGATGAACAGACCTACGTGATATGGCTATTTCCAAGGATCCAGACGGTTGAAGGAGATGCTGAAGAACAACTTCTCCTACACAGATCTCCGAGTCTAAGAAAAGAAACCGGCCTACACATGTTGAAGAAAAGGGACTTTTACTGGGATCGAGTACTTGCAAACACTATTCTTATTCATGGGATGAGTCACTCCTGGTGGCATCGGAGGGCCATACGCACATACAGAAAGTGAGTATAGGGTGCGGTATAGGAAATTCACTGGTAAGGTCACTCTACCTTTTGTTTTTGGAGTTCATTTACTAACAGTATCACATGACCCCAACCTTTCCTAGATGACGCAGACCGGCCTTTCTGAGACTCAAAAAATTCAAAAACTCGATAACTTCTGGCATACTTTTGCTCCATATACTTCTGTCGTATCAAGACCAAAGCATATGATCCCATTTCAAGCCATCACAAACATTTCGCAGCCTATCCGAGAACTGATGAAACTACAGCAATTCTATAGCCTCCTTAGAAGCTCTTAATCTCATTGCAAGGCGGCTGTATTCACTACTGTCAAACTTCTGGTGCGTTATCTTTCATATCCCCTCGTTTTTTCGATAGCTTATTATATAACATTTGAAATTTCTGAGAACACTCCAAGCCTTCAAGCTTGTTGTGTTACTGTTGTATCACCTCAGACAGCAGTGGATTATTTCTAGGGCAAAGTTTTGGCGTTGAACGTTCATGTTTTATCTGGTTCAAATTGCAAGTATTAGCCTAGGAAAAGGAACCCAGCTAAATAGCTACCAGTGACCCTTGATATAGCGTCGAGTCTGACTTTGATATAACACAGTGATTGCGGTCAACCATGAGCGGATCTAGAATCTCACGCACTCTAGTTCTTCCGAGCGGGCGTTGACTTCTGCTTCAAAATTACAGTTTCTTATGACGATGTGGTTTCAGTAGGATACTCAAACTCTCTTCTTATCTCCGTGCCAGTTCCAGCAAATTCCAGCCAAGAACGAGAAACTTCTACAGCTCACTGAATCCGAATCTCATGTGGTGACCACTGTTGTGATAGACGATGCGGCACCACTCGAAGTAGGATGACACAATCATCGGTTGTCCTGCTAGATGCGTAAGCAAGGACAATCGATGCGGATGCATCGAACAGGCTTAAATAGAGTGGTCAAGACTGCTGCACTGGGGTCCGATTGCTGCACAACGGCGGAGCATTAGGTGCCGCAGCGCGCATACAGCGCTATGCGTGTATGCGAACCGCTGTTTCTCAATGATGGACCGCGCCGGTTTACCTACCTACTACCTACCTACCTACAAGAATAGGGTATGGTATCTACAGGCGAGCTTCCGAGCTCGATAAGCAAAACACGAAATCCAACAGACGCAGCCAGGTTTATCATTGTGCAACCCTTTACTAAAATCTCTTTGAGCTTACTACTTTCCTTCATTATCTGCAATTTCTGTCAAATAATTTGGGGAGCATGTAACCGCATTGATCAAGACATCTAACCGGCTAGAAGCAGAAATCGCGTGTAAAGCCCTCCGTTGAAATATCTTTGCTAGTTGCGCTTTGTCTCCGAAACAGAAACTCACAGATAAACTGCACATCCCAACTTCACCTTCCTCCTTGAACCTGTAGAACCATCTCGTATTGCAAAACACGGTTGCGAGTCAGAATCTAGAGATACATCTCACATTGATCTCACAACAACTTGGTGATTTCATAAGAACATAGGCTTTTTTTCAGCATTCAGATGGACGCATTGAGAATATCTGTAAGATTTCAACACACAGTGCTCTAGATTTTCCGAGTTAAACTGCCGGAAATCTCAGACCTGTTACTGCGACACGAATTCGGACGACGGACACGTAAGGACAGTTTTGACCCGTACAAATTTGGCAAGCCGACCTGCAACTAGGTTCGAATTCGACACTTTCATTACTCCTGCGACTCGTAAGTTTTCGAGGAACCCAAAACGACTTCTGCAAATGGCATTGGGCGCCTTTCCCAGCGCTAACAGCTTCTGCGATCGACCTTAGGGGCTTCGCGAAAGACGAGATTCGCCCGTAGACTGTCTACAATTAAAACTCTGAGCTCCATACTAAAGTGGGACCTATAACTATTACACGGTGCACACGACAGACAAGCCAGCCCATTATGGGAACTGACTGGCTCCAGGCACTTATCCTGCTTGCGAGTAGCCGTGGGGTGATAGGCTCGTCATTGTGATTCGGAACGATTGGGGGTCTACATTCCAATGAAGCACAATGATAAAAGCGACCTATCACCCTGACCCTTCCAAGTCGTTGAACACACCTGTCAGGCCTTTCCAGGTGCCGACTGGGAAACAGCCTAGCATTACCCAAAGAAAGTAAGTCTTCTCAATACCCTCGGATAGTTCGAACAGATACTGACTCATCTTTTTCTCATTCAATCAAGTTTTGCTGTAATAATAGCATATTAGCACCTTCCTTCGGAATGAGGAAACCGTAGTCTCGAAACCGAGAACCGTTAATGGTGGAGTGTTTGCTTCGAAAGTCCTCTGCGCTCTGTTAATGCAACAACAACAAAGATGCAGCGAAATACAAAGACCTCGGCTAATTTCCGTACACATGGCTACAAACGCTTCTCGTAAGGCAGAAATTGACGAATAGCGAGCAGGTCATACCTTCCACTGTGATCCAAAAAGTGGCTGCTGGGGTTACCGTAGTAGGTGGCACAACGTGAGTGGTCCCTCCGCCTGTTCTCCTTGAATCCCCTATTCCGATACCTAGTGGGCCTCTTAGTTCCATGGTCACAGTATGGCGTATTCCGGCTCTGCAAATACTTTAGCTTCTTTCCTTATCTGTATTGTTAGATTCTTCGAGGTAAGAAAAGTTCCAAGTGCATGATAATTATTAAGCTCAGTGTCAGGAGCCCAATAAGCCTCATAAAACTTCATGAGGAGGTCAATTAAATTTTCTGTTCAATGTGTTAAACAAAGTGCCAAAGTACCGTACATAAAAGTATTGAATGAAATAGAATAGACTGCAGTTTAGCAGCTAATTGGCAGCTAAGTAACGATAATTCATACGGCCCTTTGTTCATGAGAGTTGTCAAGTGCCACATTGTTGACCAAGATTTAGATTTGGACACAGAGTAGATCTGAATCCCGTAAATAATGTCGAATACTTACCTCCGATGAACCATTTTTGAATCAATAGGATATTCAAAATTCAAACCTTGGTTTAAGTATGAGAAGGACGCTCAAGATTTGGTTCCCGCGCTGCTGATCCTAATCCACCCTCTGTATTCGAGTTTTCACTTTCGCTCAGCCACGGCATCCATTTTCAATAGAGATTGTTACGCTAAGACCAGCTTTGACCTGGCCAAATTAGGCAGAAGCTTTTTCCCACGTGACACAAACTTTAAATTCTCAATCGGAGCGCAAATCTGACCTATCTTCTTGAACTTCTACCACCATCTCCCGGAGCGATACCAGCGACACCAAGTAAGATTCCAATCTAACTTCTCAATATCGCTTTCTAATCTATTCTCTTCTCAGCTTCTCATCAACTTCCCCGCATTCGTTCAAATCTCAAATAAAACGGTCTTTCTTTTACTGAGTCTGCTTGCAGCTCTTCCGACTCCAGCTCCTCGTAAGGCCTTGAATCAGTTCCTCGCCTTTGTTGATTCGTTATTATTACGGGTTCAACTATTGCCAACAATAGAGTAGGATTCGATTTCTTTTTTGTCATATCGTTTTTCTTATTGCTCCTCAGGCAAACTCCCTGACGTACTTCTAAGCAAATACAATCTCTCGCTCCGTCTTCGCCTGTGTAAGACTTCAAATCATCTAGGCTCTTGCCGTTATTCATTGGAGCATCATTCTTCATCCTTCTCTGGCACTTTTTCCATCCTTCCTCTCATATAGGCTCTCCTTCTCTAACGCCTACGACCCTCGCGCTCCAACAGCATGTCGCAAAATTTTGTGAAAGGCATCTTCAGCACTCCTGAACTTCACCGAGCCATGTCCAGCTCCTTCAAAGCTAGTATCTGCCACTACCCTCCTCCATCTCTGCCATTACCGTCGGAGACCATTCCGGACGTCTCGAAGCCAGAGATCCAAAAGTTTTACAAGGCAGGCCGCGCCGTTTTACGTGCGCAGGTCGAGTCTTGGATATCGACAAACTTGCAGTTGGGAAATGAGCATTTATTCAGAGAGGTTAGTCATGTAATGAACCTGATTCATACTGCGTCGTTGATACATTCCTATGTTGTTCTAGACCGCTGTGAAGGCTGTCGATGAGAATATCGAGGCGCTCATTTCTCGCCTTGCTGCGTACAACCTGCCGAAAAAGAGTATCAAGCTACGCGTGATCTCTTTTTTCGTTCAGGTTGGAAGAGAAGACGTAGCATTCGATGTCAAGATCATCGGTTCCATGCTTGATTTTTATCTGGACGAATTTTCTCATCTTTTCAAACGATGGTAAGGTAATGCTTTCGCATCTCTCTTTCCAAAGCTGATTAGTCGAGCAGGAGACCGGTTGCTGAGGATTTTGACGGCTCTCCACAATCTGTAAGCCCATCAATAATTTACCTAGCTGTTGGATTATCGTCTCAATCGAAGCTTTACTAGGCGATAAGGCGGACCGAGCACTTCCGAATCCCAGCTTTTCGCAGGGACTTGGGGACTGCAAGCCAGGTTGACAGCGCAGTACTGCTCGTATGTGTCGTTGTATTCGAGTCTGTGAACTGTTCTCTGAATCAAACCCTCAATAGCGTCGTAGTCAAAGGCTTGCTTCGCGCCCGGTAAAGGCTTCGTCGACCGCGGTAAGTAAACCTTGACTATTTTGTTGTTGCTCTCGTCTCAATTGGATGTCTACTAGGGTCAACAAGGTTTCCTCTTTCGACAGGTTGGCGAAATTCCGGTGACGCCCACCAAGGTAAATGTCACCGTTTTGTTGTTGTCGTCGTTTCTCATAGAACAAACCACAGGGTCGGAAGAAGGCGACCCAGGACGCTTTGGAACATCCAGCGAAGGTTAGTCTTGCTACTGTACGCTGTTGCACCTCAAATGTTCGTCTAATGGAACGCGTACTATCAGCGGAGGAGATTAGCGGATGTCTCGAATCTTGCTCCCAGTCAGTCAATCTCGATGGCGCCACTTAAAGTGAGTCGGAAGCCTGCCAACGATGAGTCGATCTCGGCGGCGCCATTCAAAGTCGTCAAGGTAAATTTTCAGCCCTTTATGTTGATTCCTTTTCTGATCTCGACACGTAGGCCAGAAAGCAGGGGACGCGCGAGAGAGTCAAACGATTCTTTGGAGGTATGGTCGAGGCTAGCTACGTTTTCCTTGCTTTTTCTTACTCTGTATTTCTAGTCGTTGACGAAAACGCCGTTTCTAACGGAACCCGTTCTCGCTCGAAAGCCTGAAGTCGCTGGTGTAGTTTAGATTTTAGTCGGTGTTAGATGTACTAGTACTCTGCTGGTCGGAGTTGAAGGATAGACATTTGTATCGTTTTGTGGATCCCCTGTTGTAAATGTAACGAAGTAATGACTGTATAAAGTCGTAAACTGCAGCTAGAAATCATGAACAATCGGACTTCTGGACAAACAAGGACGCGTGTGGGTTCTCACCTTGTGTTTTTAACCTCGGCCATCATCGAAATATCTCTCATCTCTTCGCCAATTTTCTGTACAAGTCACGGGCCAACTACACGGCTTCAATTTGACCTAGATCGTTCAGAAGCTCGCAGCATGCTTTTACGCTTTTTTGTAAGACAGAACTAGGTCCTCTTGACTCAGAGATCCTGGATTTGGTCCATGTACGCTTTCTGTCGTACTCAGGATGCTCAAGACCAAAGCATACGGGCCCCATTGGATTCCATTCATCACAATCATTTAGTCAGGAAATAAGTATAATCAGACCTTGTAGCATGTTCGAGAACTGATGAAACTGCAGCAATGCTATAGCCTTAGGGCTCTTATTCTCATTGCGAGGCGGCTGTATTTGCTAGGGTCAAAAATCTGGTGCATTGTCTTTCACATCTTCTCGTGCTTTCAACATCCTTATCATACAAATAATTAAATTCCTGAGAACTTCAGGCTCTTTACGATCGCTTGGAGCTCCAATCTTACTTCGGTCCCCATCTTCAAGCTTCAAGCTTCAAAATATCCCAAAACTGTCTATCTTACCGCACAAAAAAATCCGACTGTTGTCGTACCCTTGCTAGCTTATCTCAGGCTATGGATTATTTTTAGGATGTCGAGCAATGTTTTGGCAATGTTTCAGCTGCACCCTGGTGAAGACCGTGACATTTAGAGTAATTCTTCGCTATGCATTATTTGCGCATCTGGTGTGGTTTGGTGTTGAACGTTCATGCTATATCTGGTTCGAATTGTAAGCTTTGTCTAGGCAAAGGATTTCTGCTAAGCTGCTGACCCTTGATATAGTGTTGACTCTGACTTCGATCAACATGATTGCGGTCAACCATAAGCAGATCCAGAATATCACGTACTGTAGTTCTTCCTAGTGAGCGCTGACTTCTGCTTCAAATTCACAGTTTCTTATGACGACGTTGATTCGGTAGGGTATTCAAACTCTCTTTCAATCTTCTGCTTCCAGCGAATTCTAGCCAAGAACGAGAGACCTTGCAGCTGAAATCATCTCATGTCTGGCGAGACTGATAGATAGAATAGCAGCCAGGTTTATCATTGTGCAACCCTTTACTAAATCTCTTTGAGCTTACTACGTTCCCTCATCATCTGCAATTTCTATCAAATAATTTGGGAGCATGTAACCGCCATTGAGCAAGGCATCTAACCGGCTAGAAGCAGAAATCGCGTGTAAAGCCCTCCGTTGAAATATCTTTGCTAGTTGCGCTTTGTCTCCGAAACAGAAACTCACAGATAAACTGCACATCCCAACTTCACCTTCCTTCTTGAACCGGTAGAACCATCTCCGATTGCAAAACACGGTTGCGAGTCAGAATCTGGAGATACATCTCACATTGATCTCACAACAACTTGGTGATTTCATAGGAGCATAGGCTTTTGTTCAGCATTCAGATGGACGCATTGAGAATATCTGTAAGATTTCAACACACAGTGCTCTAGATTTTCCGAGTTAAACTGCCGGAAATCTCAAACCTGTTACTGCGACACGAATTCGGACGACGGACACGTAAGGACAGCTTTGACCCGTACAAATTTGGCAAGCCGACCTGCAACTAGCTTTGAATTCGACACTTTCATTACTCCTGCGACTCGTAAGTTTTCGAGGAACCCAAAACGACTTCTGCAAATGGCATTGGGCGCCTTTCCCAGCGCTAACAGCTTCTGCGATCGACCTTAGGGGCTTCGCGAAAGACGAGATTCGCCCGTAGACTGTCTACAATTAAAACTCTGAGCTCCATACTAAAGTGGGACCTATAACTATTACACGGTGCACACGACAGACAAGCCAGCCCATTATGGGAACTGACTGGCTCCAGGCACTTATCCTGCTTGCGAGTAGCCGTGGGGTGATAGGCTCGTCATTGTGATTCGGAACGATTGGGGGTCTACATTCCAATGAAGCACAATGATAAAAGCGACCTATCACCCTGACCCCTCCAAGTCGTTGAACACACCTGTCAGGCCTTTCCAGGTGCCGACTGGGAAACAGCATAGCATCATCATGAAACAAGTAAGTTCTCTCATCATATGATCGTTTGAACAGATACTGAAAATTTTTTCTCTCTTTTCTTTCGGATTTCCTCTCGCTCAAGGTTCAAACTGAAGTTTCTTTCGTTGAATGATTCAAAGTTCCTACCATTCGAAAAACCGAATTTTGAAGGAAAGGAGGCAAATTGCAAGAAACAACTTACGATTATGCACGCAAAGTTCCCGAATCAACCTCACGACGGGAAATTGTGCCCAGATTCTTCGACCCACCTAGTGGAAGCACATTCTATCGAACTGGCGACTTGTTTTGCCTGATTCGGTGGTTGGGGCCATCATAAATCTTAGTGCTTATGAGTGAATTTCAAGACTTTAATCGAAATAAATCGTCCCAGAGCTCACAGCACCCGCGTGCATTCCGAAATGTCCGTCTGAAGCGAGAATCAACTGAAAGGACGCTGGCGGCTTACTCACCGGGAACGGCTAGCCCCAGGCAGGCTTCTAACGGCCACTCGGTTGGCATCCACGTCCAGTGTGTGCACTGAAATACAGTGGCGTACATAGTAGTCTAGTGAGGATGTCAAACGTATGTAGAAAGGAAACAAGTACAATCGTCCAAATAATCCAGATAGGAAAAAGAGATATTCTAGAGTCTATTGAGGAAACATGCATCGTGATCCAGGGCCGGAGAAACAAAACAAGAAAGTCCAATCGTCTAAACGCGAGAAATCCAGATAAGAAAAGAAATCATCTAAACGCGAACGAGTACCAGAAATCACGACATTCACAATCGATTCAAACTTCCTGGTCCAAACTGGATATCCAACCCTTCCGCTTTCCACACCTTCAAATCCTTCTTCTGAGACCTCTTCGTTCGTTGAAACTTGTGCGGCACCTGGAAGCTAACGAAGGCGAACGACGCTATGGACACTCGGCCCACCAAAATACTTGTCCGCTGACAGTGTCGACGTCTGAGGGACTTGCCAGCGAGATCGGATAGCCTGCATCAGGGTGATTTCGGCATGAGGAGTGAAGGTGCATCGACCGAGGTCAAGATGTTCGAGGTACTGGCAGAAGACAATGGAGCCTCCATATGCGTTTCTGGGTTGTACGTCCACGGCGAAAAAAAGCTCGAAAGAACCTTTTTGGCCGTGAGGCGGAGCTTGGTGACCTGTGGGGTGTCTTCGAGGACAGTAGTCATGTCCAGATCTAGATCGGGAATGTCGAGACAGAGCTCGGTAAGGATGCAAGCTGACCGATGGAGTAGGGAAGTAATCGCGGGACAGAGGCGTGCTCTATCGGTGCTTTTGATGCGAAGGATTTCAAGACTGGGCAAGGTCAACATCTTCAAGATAGCAACAGTGTTGACAGATAGAATTCGCTCTTGGATAGACAGCTCGCGACATGTAAGGAGCGGTAACTTTAGCATCAGGATCCAATATCCAGTCTGTTTGTCGTCTATTAGCTGCAAAGGAGCACCAACGTAGATTGGAGATCCATTCGTAGCCAGCTTCGGGTGGGATGGATGATGTAGGACCTTGGTACACTTGGAGTTGGTCCAACGGCATTGGGAAGATGGAACGATCTTCAGAATTCCGAAAGCGAACGGTATGAAGACGTGGTGCGTTGTGAAAGATTTCGTGAACGTCAGTTGGCCCAGTACGTGGGCCTTGATGAGCGACATAGAGATGGAGGGTCTCCAAGTTCGGAAATGAGTCGGCGAGAGCGTGAAATGTTGACAGGCACTTGGACAGTACATGGAGAGAGAAGAATACCCAGCGATTACTCGTAGGAAAGAGCACGGATAACAAAGCATTTTCCTTCGGCTACGTCCAAGCCCAAGTGCAATGAATAGAGACAAAGAGAGGTTGATTCCTGACTTCTACTGAGATACTCCCGCAATAGCTCGACCTTTCCTGGAGACGGATTTCTGTGACCTACTTCAACGTGCACTCGGCTCCACAATCGCGCTTCGTAAAGAGCAGCATTAGCGCCATGCACTACAAATACGCGTCAAATACCACGGATATTTTGCAGGACGAAGGATATATGGTCCCGTCTTGGGAGAGATGACTTCAGATTCGGCTTCTTCAGCGAGTTCAAGGTCGGGAAGATACTTGAAAATCTCGCTCAGAACATCGAAAGGGAGATGTTGAGCTGGAGATATAATGCCATGAGTACAGATTTGGGCAGAGCGGGAAGAAGATATCATTGTAGGTTTCCGTGGGCGGATGAGATGAAAAGGTTACGCGCCAAGTTTGACCAAGTGCGCAGTGCGCAGCGCGTCTGAATGATGGCCGATGCCGAGCGATAGACGCTGGACGTTGACGCAAGCTCTTATATATATATAAGCTCTCGCTCTCTGCTCAACCACCATCTCAACCCGACATGATTTTTTCTCTTATTCGCTATAGTGCAGCCATTTACGGGCTTGCTCTCGAATACCTCTACCCTTTCAACCCTTTGCCTTTCGCTATCAGTATCAGCGACGAACTCCAGGAATCCTTGAAATACCAAGCCCAGTTTGTCAGCCTCTGGTCGGCGATTGTATCACTCTCCTTTCTTTACCTCTTTGTTTTCTTCTTCGCAATCTTCTCGCTTGCTCATGGAATGCTCACTCTTGCGATGTACTGTCGTCCTGCGCTCCGTGAAAAGGTCCAGAAGCGCATGGCTGAGAGAGCTTTGAAGATGCAGAACAAGAAGAAGCCCTCGAGGCGTGCTGCATGGGGTAGCATCATGTTCAATGTATTCTTCAGCATTGCCATGGTCATTAACGATGCTATCTTCAATCGATCAGAAGATGCTGCATCGTTGCAGGACGGCGCTATCGAGCGCCTCCAATACCTCTTTGCATCGTCATCATTCATCATCCGCATTCAGATGCAGGTCTTCACGTTCGTCTTTGCGTTTGCACTACTCTTCTCGTTGGTACGCACAATCTGCCGCCGTCGCCGCCAGCAGCGTGCCGTGGCTGACGAGGAGAGCCGTTTGGCACCTGGTGAAATGGCCCAGGCTGAGGCTGAGGTGCAGCAGAGCGCGTTTGTAGTGGAGGAGAAGCTCATCGACTTTTCGGATGGGATGAATGGTCTATACGAGAAGATGGAGGCTTACGCTGCCCCTGCTCCCGCTGAAGCGCATGCCACTGAGCGTGAAGCAGAGCCTTTGGTTAGATTGTAGAATGTGCAATGAATTCATACTCGATGTTCGATTGTAAGCATTGATGATGTTTGCTGTCCTGTGTGTTTGCTCATGGATGCTTTAGATTTATCTGGTTTGCTCTTTACTATTCCATCGCGTTTTTCGTACCTTGTCTTTTTGTGATTTCATCCTCCTTTCATTTCTGCTGCTGATTTATGGCTACCATGACGGATATTCAATGGACTGCATATTGAATGCTTGTACGCGGTTTCAATTTTAAGTTGATTTATCCGTTGTTAGAACAGCTTAATTGCCCTTGTCAGTTTCCAATCGTGGCCACTACTGCCACGATTTTCCAGCTGGTGCCACTGCTGCTGCTGGTGTCGATACCCCAGAATTGGTTTCATATCGAAGTTTCGAGTCCGATGAGCATGAGGACAATTGCTGCTAACCCAACCTTTTTTTTTGTTAAAAAAACAAGACTGTGGCTAAGTATACTAAGTATACAATACAAGACCACTCAAGCATCTAGATCTGTGACAATCTTGGTCAACATGGACTCGATGCGATCCAACCTGGACCGGTGATCCCATAACCTATGCCGCCAAGAACGATTGCACCTATAGCCTGATGGATTTTCGCTGCAAATGCAGTCGATACCTTGAGCTGCTCGTCAGGGATGGTCGGAGCTGGAGATACCGTTCGTTCTTCCTTTGGAGTTGACTCTTTGGTGTTTGTGCATAATACGTCGAGGAGACTTTGGAAATTGGAATGGTCCTTTGACGCTATGGTCTGAGGTCCGGATACCTTCTGACGCCTTATGGGACTCCTGGCATTGAGGTCTGGAGGTCCCGTTGATATCCTTGGGGCATCTGTATCTTCAGACCCGTTAGGAGGCACAGGTTCGATGAAAGCCGGAAGCATCAGCCAAACAACATAGACAATAGGATCAAAATTGCGTCGCTGCATTCCTCCCTACGTTCATCACCCTCTCATCGATCTTTCCTCTCCGTTCATAGACTGATGCAGCAGCTCCTCAAAACTCGAACCAATTTCGCAACGCTACAACGACTGTGTGATGATTCGGTATACTAGGACTGACACGGCACCATAAATAGGTCAAAGGAGTCCGAGCATGCACACGATAGCGTGAAATAGAAGGTCGAATCCCATTTTCGAGTTAGTTCATCGAGCAAATTACAGTCTGTAGAGTCTTGGATAAAGCACGTTGATTCATAGACGTAGTATTTTATTTCTACAGCTTCTTTCCTACGCAATATGACAGCTTTTTAAACACGCCACACCGAATTGCTACCACTAAGCGAACAATTTGTTTGCTCGATTTGTCTCGTTTCTTATAGATTTTTTCTGAATATCCTGGAGGGCCTCAGCAGGAGACTAGATCGTGGCCAATTCAGAGGCGCGATCGGAGCTCATAGTAAACGATGAGGCAGCGCTATGATCATGATGAGTGCTCATCAGGAAAAGCTTAATATGCAAAGTTATGAAAACTTTGCATAAAATTGCAGAATATTGTACATTATGCATCAAAATAGCATAAATAAGACAAATTGAGACAAAAATGTCATAAATTATGCAATTTAATGCATTCAGAGCATTTCTTATGCAATTGTTATGCAAATTCTACACAAGTTTCCACATTTGCCGAGCTGCATGAGGAAATGAGTTTCCTGTCAGTGGAACCTCAAGAGGCAAAGAGTTCATGCCCAAACCACTATCATGCATGTCGAGAGATTCAATGTTAATACAATGGAATAAGTTGCTCTAAGTTGGTGAAATTTGCATAATTATGCATAATTATGCCTATTTTGAGCAAAGTTACAAGAGTTAACAAATCCAACATATTTAAACTTCTTTTTCTGGAGTGGACTGGGCTCTGTCTTAGGGTCGGGTCTGAGGAGGGGCAAGCCATAAGTCGGGACAAGCCATAAGTCGGGACATCCACTAGCGATCGGAGATATCATGTCATTCGGCTAGAAGCCGGAACCTGCCCTAAATCAATATCATCACATCACGTTGTCAAGTTGATTTCATTGTTGATCGTCTTTTCTTCTACCACCATCTTCCCTCACTTTTCTCCCCTCACATCTTCCTACCCTCAGGTTTTACGAGTCGTTTCTTCACCGATTCATTCTCATCGAAACCTTCTGTCAAACTGACAACAATTGCTGGCCTGAACGATCTTTGTTATTGGATGCAAGTCGCTCAACGGTAGAACTGCTATGGCGCCATCTACAATACTTGTATGTGGTTAACTTTCTGTTCTTGTGTCACGCTGACTCGGCCTCGCTTTAGTACTGTCGCAGCAGCAGCCCAATCTCCTCTTGGTGCCAATGAGAATGATGGTCCTGCCATCGGTTGTCTCGACAACATTGTACGTGGTTTTTATATCATTTTTGTTCATTTTTGACAATTATTAAGACCTCGACTCTTGTGAAGTTGATGAGAACAACACCGAACTTACCATTGATGGTCCCGACAACACCGTACGTCGATTTTTCATCATTTTTTTGTTCTTTTTTTGATGCCTTTTAAAAAGATCGAAACCGACTCTTCTCGGCTCCCGCTACACCTCGAATCAGCCTGACGAACGCGGTGTAATTTGTGTCTACTAACATACCACTTGTTTTCTGCCACTACCCCCTGTCTGATACCTACATACACCATTGTTGCTCTTGTTGCTCCTGGCGTGCCTCCTGTCTGCCAGTTGCTCCTTCCGAGTCCGTCAAATGTATATACTGATCTTGTATGACCAACTATTATCTACTACTGTTACTGAACCATGACCTTGAGCCAATATATATATACGTTCCTGCTTCTTTGGTGGTCTGTGTCATTAGTATAAGAGCTTTTAGTGGCATTAAGCATCATTCATATCAGTGAATAATGGAGCATAAAAATGCATATAAATTGCATAACTTGTGCTATTATTGCAGTTTTTATCAAGGGACTTGTCAAAAGCATGTAACTTTGAATAATCTGCATAATTAAGGCATTTTTGCATATTTCAGCACATTTTATTCATATTTTGACTACATTTGACATATTTCTAGCATCTTTTGCATATAACGGTTTTCCTGATGCTTTTGATTCTGTTATATGTGAGAAGGGACTCGGGCGGTAACCCATACCCAAAAACCTCGAGAGATGACACAATTCTGTGTACCATGAGTTCTCAGTGAGCTTAAGGAAGATAGCAATGTCGTTGACAGATTAATCAGGGAAAGAAATGTCATACAAGACATAGGTTCGGATCAAGCCCCGATCACTCTGCATCCCTTTTTGGGATCTTGTTTGGTGAACAAACAAAGCTTCGTAGAAGGGGCTTGTATCAAACTCCGAAATCAAGGGGGGTAGTTGTTGCTCGCCTCGAGCTTGCACTTCTCACTTTTTCCACTAACTTTTGGTGAGTAATCTGCTCTTCTAGATCAGTACAACCCACTGACACCTCAGCTTCATTTGTAGGTTATATATAACTTATTTTATAATGTCATATTTCGACCTGGTAGAACGTGGAATTTGCGCATTGAAGTGTGGCGATTTTGAGAAAATTGTCTGGGTGAGTCTTCAAGGTCTTCTCAAACGATTCCAAGGATATAGTCAAATATGTCTAGCACTTTTTATACCCCCCATTAATCCCATACATGCTTGTTGAGCTCAACAGTATCAGAAGCTATGCCACACAATGGCTTTGACTCTCAAACCTCTTCACCCAACACAACCTCAATACAAGGTGTGCCACAGATACATGAAACATTTGGAATCCACTAAGCTATATTTTAGGCCATTTCAGGTAGTCAACTTTGCATTGAACACTGCTTGCTGCCTCTGGTGACACATGTGACTTCTGTGACATCAGCCCCTCGCTGGTCAATATTTGAACGCGAGATGTGCTTCCCTGTCCGGGACCTCAAACCACATCAGTAATAGGATCATAGGGTCATTCTTAGTGTCCTTAACCACTAGTACCATTTCAGTATCAATTTATCTATGAGAACAAGCACCATTTTGTTTTCAGATGTGACGCAACTTACTCAATACATAGCGAGTGAAGGAATTGATATATTAAGTTTCTAAGTAGTTGAGGGCCTTCAGATGCATCTCAGGTAGATACCTACTCTATACAAGCGAAGGGAATACGAAGTATATAATGGGTTATTGAGGGTTGATTCACCCCCTCTTATTTCGGAGTTTGTTACAAGCCCCTTCTGACGAAGGATCACCCGTTACCGGGCCGGAGCAAAGGGCTTGCTCCGAACCTATACAAGACATGTGTACGACACAGCACAGCATGCGTTTGTTGCATACTTATACCCGGCCTGTACATCTTATACCATTCCCAACTCTTCCTTGCCATGGCTTCCTCGACTGCATTAACGGCGTTTTCTCCTTCATCCGCTAACTTGCGTTGCTTTGAAATAAATGAAAGCAACTTCACCGTTGACAATGGTGAAATGTTCTCGCGCGCGCAAAATTTTCAAATACATGGAAGCAGCTTCACCGTTGACAATGGTGAAATGTTCTCGCACGCGCAAAATTTTCAAATACATGGAAGCAGCTTCAACGTTTACAATGATTCATGTGTGTACTGCTCATCTCTCTCCTTTAGCTTTTTGTGTTAAATTTTGCATACAGTCACATCATGCATCAAGAACAGCCCACAATGAACTGTGGTGGGTTTATTAGTACATATTAAAAGTAGCATCAGCAAAACCCATATTTTCACTGGAGCTGCTGGAGCATCCAGAGAATTGAATAAGTCTCCAGAGAGCTCTAGAGAACTCTGGAGATGCTGGAGAGAACAAAGCTGTAGTTGCCGATTGATGGTACTTTGAGAATGATTGGACTTTCCTTTTTTGGAGCTAGTCTGGCTGTCAGCCAGAGTAGCGCCAAGAATGATGGCCTCGAGTGCCCTCAACATAATGATGGTTGCTGTCAGCAACTCCTCGTGTCATCAACAATGCTGTAAACTATCAGGAAGTGATATAAAATGCATGGGCTTTCAACTTTCGAAGAAGATGAACTTGTATTTTTTTTTCCCTTCTCCCACTGTTGCAATGTTCCATCCTTTCACCGTAAGTTTCACTTTCACATAACGTTGCTTTTTAGAGGTGATTTCCAGAAATGCAGAAGGGTTTGGGCAATGGAGGCAGATATTGAGAAGAGCACTATGGAAACATTGGGAGGGGAAAAACAGGAGACTCATCCAGTACTTGTCACTTATTACTACTACATAATAATAATTGCTGTAGTGCACCTAAATATTGTCACAGTACATAAAAATGATGAATATAAAATTTCTATTATTAATGCATGGTTACACGACATGGAAACTTGATTGAATAGCTCTCTGGAGGTCTCCAGAGGTCTCCAGAGGTCTCCAGAGGTTTATATTGGTCTCTGGAATAGGTAACCTTGCTCCAGCTGCTCCAGAAGCTACAGGCACTCTGGAGATCTCTGGAGACCACCCAGGTTTTGCTGATGTAGACTACTGTCAACTACAAGTAAACTACAACATAACTCCATTGGAACTTTGTGCTAAACTGGTGAACTAAACCAATGAACTGATGGTGCCAAGGCATCATGCATCATCCTGGATAAACTCTCAATCGAAATGGTACAGTATATAAGTAAGTATGAGGAGTCCTGGAATAGGATGGAACAGATCTCATAAGATGAAAAATGCTGTCGAAAGATTCAGAAATGAAATCTGATGTAAGATGAGCAAATTTCATGATGAAAACAAAGATTCAAAACTTCTGACAATTTCAAAAATACAATTATACTTGGGTGCTGCAAATACAAGATGCGGTAAGTAATGGTCTTTGGAAGCTTTCCATACTCAAGACATAATCTAGACTAATGGCCAGGGAAGGTGAAGGAGGATAACTAAGAAAGCATTTGGTAGTACGACAGAATTGATGGACTCGATAGTTCACTGGCACCTGATCAAAATCGATCATCTGATACCTATAAGTAGTGGCAAAAAATAAATAAAATAAAAATCGAACAATTCCCTACCTTTGGCATTTCGTGGAGTTCAAAAAGATGAATCAAGAAACAGTGATCATCTCTTCAAGAATCTTCACCACATAGTATCACTGAATGTAACTGTGTTCTGAGCTCTAGGCAGGGCAGACATCTTGCACAACTTTTCAAAAACCATCAAAGCTTATGTTCTCTAACGACTAAGGCGTTGATGTTATGGCTATGACAGTTAGTACGTTGGCTGATTCAAGTTATAAACCATCCACACGACTCGGAATAGTTTGTCGCGTTCCATCCGTTTCCGTTTCCCCCTTCTCATATCAACAGCCAGCCCACAGTCTTTCTCCAACTTGCAAAGCACCAGTCCTCTCTTTCTCAAATGCGCGTCTCACTTCTGCTCTTGGCTGTTGTCACATCCACCTGCGTCTCAGCCTCGATTGATTCTCTTTTCTCGAGGCAGCTTTCTAATTTGCCCAGTACGTCTTGCTTTCTCCGGCACCTACTACAATCGCGTAGTAGGGCTCAGTTTTTCTCTTTTCTTATCAAATCTATCTTAACTTCAGCTTGTGCTATCCCATGTCTTACTGCGACCACCACTACCACCTTTGGTAACTGCTCCTCCACCGACGAGGCCTGTCTTTGCAACAACTCGCAGTTCATCTCCACGACGACATCGTGCGTCGAGGGCGCGTGCACGGGTAACGACTTGCAGACAGCTTTGCAAGCTGCGCAGGGGTTGTGTGCAAGTGCCGTGAGTATTATAGATCCCCTGGTTTGTTGTTATTTAAAGGCTGCTGTAAATGCTCGTAAATCCAGTCTCGGAATCGTGGCTTGATCTTTTTTCGGAATTTTTCTTCTTCCTTGATTTGCGATTCGATTTCCTTTTCTGTGGCTAATTTTTTCATTGCTAGGGCGTAACACTTGACATCAGTTCAATTGCAAGTTCCGTTTCAGCTACGGGGACCGCTTCTGCCACATCTAGTGCTGCTACCACTAGTTCGAGCTCAAGGTAAGATCTGACCGTTCTCATGTTATTCATCCTTGCTAATCATACTGTCGTTGCTTGTGCTTGTAGTGCCGCACTTTCGAATTTTAATATGAATGAAATTTTTGCTAGACTTCTATGTCTAGTAGGCGCAGGTGTACTTGCTTTGCTCGCTCTGTAAGCTGATTCAGAGCTCTACATACCTCTCTACTTCCGATTCTTCCGTGATGCTTGTAGAGATCGTTTGCTTCTTCTACTCGGTCCCTTGTCCATTTAAGTATATATTTATTCTAATCGGATATTATTGTTGAGTCAGTGGTAGATTCAGTTGACCCGTCACTTCCGCCTTTTCACGTCGGTTAACGCTCCCTCTCCCTGTCCCACCTCTTTTACCTCTTTCGTGCCTCCCATTCCTGAGCCACCCTTGTGCGCGCAGGGTCAAAGTCATACCAATTTGAATGCACTGCTACATAGCTGTCTGCAGTATGCTCTGTTTCCCCACGTTTCCCCTTGATTCCTACCCCAGCGCGAGCATCAAACAGAAGATTCTCCGTGATATGAATCGATCCCTATGTACTAGGGTCTAACTTCTTAAGCTTTGCGCTTGAATATTAGTGTAAAAACTTGAAGGCCTCTTGTTAAGGCTTTGCAACTGGGAAATGCTTCCGCGGACAGCACGCAGATAGAGGCGCTGGTCTGGCGGCCATCAGAAATCTCCGCGTTTCAACTTCCAATTTCAGTTC
Source organism: Gymnopus androsaceus JB14 (assembly GCA_009733575.1). NCBI lineage: Eukaryota > Fungi > Basidiomycota > Agaricomycetes > Agaricales > Omphalotaceae > Gymnopus > Gymnopus androsaceus. The sequence goes on from ML769604.1 coordinate 47,948, forward strand.
ATCTTTGGTCAACTGGGTCGATGCTCATTGTTATGTTGTCAGATTCACTCTATCGTATATTAACCCTTGCACAGACTTTCGCACTTTCCTTACGCTGCGCGTCCCTCACATCCCTTTCACTCGAGACGCTGGTCGACTCGCTGCAAGTTCAACTTCTTTTATCTCTTGCGACTGCAGACCTTCTTCAACTTCCCTATTTACACCTTCATATTCTATTCCATCCATCCTCTCGACAAGCCCAACATCGTTTTTTCACGACCCCTGCACAAAAAAGGACACCAGTTTTTAATCCTTAATATGCATGGAGTATCAGTTATCGTGTTGGCTTTTGTGGCTGCCTACGTCTATGCCTCGCCGATAGAAACATCTTCCAAAAGACAGCTTACGACTATGTCGTCTTTGCCTAGTACGTTTTCCTCTTACTCGATCTTTTCGATTCTAATTGAACTCCTTCTTCCTTTCTTCTGCCTCCTTTCTACTCACTGCAATCGACCAAACAATCAACTATATGTCTCAAAAAAGCTTGTGCGTTCTCCTGCGGGGGCGCATTTGGCAGCTGTACCGCCAACGACGCGGCCTGTTTGTGTGGCAACACACAGTATGTCACCAATACGACAGATTGTATCGCTGAGAAATGCCAGGGTAGTGACTTGCAGGCTGCACTGCAGGCTACGGAAGGATTTTGTATGGGTGCGGTGAGTATCGCTTGGCTTGTAGGTTCGAATGTTCTGCTGACGCGAATGTATCTTCCTCTTTCCTTCCTTCAACCAATTCTCCCTGCCTGGATTTCTTTTGTTCCATAGGGCGTAACACTTAACGCAACCTCTGTTTGGGAAGCTGCATCTGCCGAGACTGAGAAAGTTTTATATGGATCTACATCTAGCCCTGCCCCAGCGACCACCACCAGTGGGAGTGCCAGTAAGGCTACGAGTACGACTACCAGTGCTCCTACTGCGACGACGACCAGTTCGAGTGCCAGCAAGGCTACGGGTACGAGCACTTCTAAAGCTAAAAGCAAGAGGTATGTTCATACATCCGATCTGGAAAATGTTTCTTTCTTCACTGTGCTTTTTTCTTCGTTAATCTCTCCCCATTGCCCCTCCATCATCACATTCTATCTCCCTCTTTTCGTCTGTCCTTCTATGTTATCCTTTGTTCTATTCTACACTCTTGATCTTGATCTTCCTCGCTGCCTTCATATAAACTGTCAATGGTTGACTGACTTTTATTTATCACAGCAAAAACGCCGCCTTCTCCAACTCCATGTCCACCTACGAGCTTTTGAGTCTATTCGGCGCAGGTGTTGGCGTAATTGGAGCGGCTCTATTCGTTCTCTGAGCCTGTGCGAGCTGAAACATTTTCGCTCTCCTTGCTCCTTGCTGTATGGCACAACGTACATTCGGCGCTGGTTCTTTCAATGCTTATTTGTGTGGCACTGGATATTGGGCTCAAATGCGGAATAGGGATTATAGGAATCGGAATTTAACCGGATTCGGATAGGGTACTTACCTGCGGAGGTTGGGGCGTAGTGGGTAACGAATCGCTTGAGTTATCAGAATGAAATCGTATACTTGGTGAATTGGACCTTTCCACGGTGGGTATCATTTAAGTGCGCTTGACCGTTCGCGATGCAAAGTCTTGAGCGATGGATCAGTCATCTTCCAAAGCGGAATATCACCTTACCTTGCCTATTTGTTCTTCAACTCTTTCAACCGGGCCGTCTCACTCTGCTACATCCATCTCTCAGGTGTCCATTTACCACCATTTTTGCAGACGATGTACCTCCTCCATGGGATTTAGTTAGTTTGCTGGTACCGATGGTTAATGGTATAGCGTGTTTGACTGTTGGATAGAACACGGCATGTGCCATTTCTCTCCTCCCTCCTCCCATAGCTTCCGACCGTCGCTAACGGCCTCCACTTGGCAGGCTCCTCCCTATTCTCCGCATTCAGCTTAATCGAGCACGACATAGATCATCGGTTTAAAGCAATTGCATTAGAGGTTCTGTTGCAATAGTTGAAATGGATGGATAAGTTGTCAAAGGGAATGAATATCTGCAAATAATACCGCAATTCAAGAAATTTTGGAGACTGCCTGGCCTACATATAAACTGCCTTCCCTCCTCTTTACTATCCATATTCACAGGGAATGTATATTGGCATAAGGACGGACGTAGAGAGTATAAGCGTCAATTCCACAACGCTTTGATGATTTTTTCCGTCCGTCATTTTCTCGAAACGATACCTCCCGAGTTTGCACATGGATTATTTGTCGTATGGTACGGTCGAAGTTCGAATTTTTTCCGAAAAAAAACTTTGCTCAAGGCAAATGTTGTTTAAAAGTATCTATTCACTGTTCAGGACGAAGTGACTTTGTGGATACATTTTTCAGTTTTTTTTTTGCAGCGCTATAACCAATGTGAAACTCACCACTGTAATTGACTACCGATCTTGCATCGATCAACACCGAATACATTCAACGTTGGTTAGACTTGGATGGTAAAACCTGGGCAAAGCCTGAGGAGCCTGCGGAGAGTTATGACGTCATAAGATAGAGTACGCTTTGACTTCAGTTAAGCAGCTGGTTCGACGTTTATATTCACCAAGAGCTAAATTCAGTGCTCCGTCTCATACGCAGAGCGTATTGCCCCAAAATGCAATGAACGGTAAATTGGCGTTAGATTCCCCGGAATGTCAACAATTTGATGTCAATCCGACGAGAATCCGATGACCGTTACATTCTCAAACATTTCAAACGTACCAGAATTTAATCGCAATTTAACAGAGTCACGGTTTTCAATTCGTCTTACGGCCCTGGCATTAGCCGTCTCATTTACAGACGCTTCTTGACTAAGAAAATCGGCTATTCACCTAAAAAAGGACATCACGCTTCCTTCCCGGGAATCTGGTCTACTCCGGTCTACTAGGGATGCACTTTCCGTGGCTAATTTCGAAATATGAGCGCCTCTTCGTCAGCAGTCCTGCGTTGGTCCTGCGGACCGGATTGTACATGTATTCGTTTGGCTGAGTTTACCTACGCAGCCTCATGAAGGAATCGCGCGCGAGTTTGAGATATCCCCATCTGTTTTTATGTGCCACTGATCTAATTCTTTCCATTACTTCAGGAGAAAGCGTACACGGGGTTCGTGAAGTCGAAGAGCGCCCGTCTACTAGTAGAATTACCTCTCGCCGCAGTATCCCCCCTGCACCCCCACATCTCCGTTCCATTAAAACCACCGAGGTTAAGCCCTGAATGCAGCGCCATGCAAACACAGAAGAGGAGGATATGGTTTGCAGTAACAGTGTAAATAAGGAATGGGATGCATAAGCGCCGAAAATCGTCGCTTAGTGTGAAGCCCTATCCTTGGGGATGCCCATACTCTTCCAATGATCTGTTTGGCGTACTACTTTCTACCAAGTAGCACATCTTTTATGCAGCAAAATACTTCGAATGGATCACGAAGTGACGGAGTGGTAAATCCTCCCCGTCGCACGCTGAGCTCAAACGTGGACTGTGGTAGGACCTCCTGTAGGTAATACTCTTGTAACGATGACTTATACTACTTGGGTTTCTATAGGAAGCTTCTATTTGCATGTCTACTAGTACTGAGCGTTTTTCCACCTCTTATGGTCTTGAACGGTGAGTATATGTGCCGCATGAAGCGAACTTCGAAGAATTCAGCTATGTGCCTCTAGGCTCTGACTCTTCTCTCTCGCTGAATCTTTCCCCCGTCCTCTCATGCCATCTTTACTCAACTTATCATATGCGTCGATTTGACACTGATGATCAGGTTCAGCATCCACATCCTCGAGGCCTCAAATTTCAAGAATCAAGAACGGCCATTCAAATATTCATTGTTTGACGCTCAGCGCTCTTTTAGATCAATCATAGCCTCATATTGGTTCAACGCGGTAGGTTAAAATAAATCCGGGTGGTCCATTGGACGTACCCACCGTCACTGTTCTTTCCCTCTCCCTCTCCCTCTCCTTCTTCTTTGCCTTCTCCGTTCTCTTTGCAACTCTGTTCCATTCACTAGAGACTCAATGAGCAACTTGTATGGCCTTCCCTTCCTTAGTAAAAGATCTAGCGGATCCTCCTCCTATAGCCACTTGTTTCACGCTCCAAGTCTTCTAGTATCTCGCCTTGTGTTTGTACTGGTGTTTATCTTCAATTTGCCAGAGTTTGACGGGATAATGTGAGTTTATTTACTTGTTATAAATCGTGCTCTTCAAACACTGCTAAAGGACTACACGCAGAGTTACATCCTCCGCATCAGATTCCATTCCTAGTACTCCCCAAGCCCCATCTCTTCTTCCCCGAGGTGCATCCGCACCCTCTTCAATGCATACGAGCATTTCTCGTATCATACCACGATCCAATTCCTCTGACAGTAGCAAAAAACATACCACCACTATTATCATTGCCATCAGTATCATCCTAGGGATTTTACTCGCGCTCGTAACGTTTATAACCGCTTTATTGAACATTCGTTCAAACAGAAGGAGAAAAGCTGCTATGCGGAGTCAATTGCTGCGAAAGAGCATCCTTGGCGGAAACAGTCCTAGCCCGTATATCACCTCTTTCAAAGGCTTGAAAGGCCCAGGGAGATTTTCTTTTGCCACACAGAATGAGTTGGCACTACAACCCCCGGGGCCGCCGTTCGATGCGTCTTCCAAGGGTACTATACGCCAAGTTTCCCTTGCGCCGCGTATACCTCCTGGCTTTGAAAATTCGGCTATGTGCGCGAAGTTTCAGGCTCAGGATGAACGGGAGGTGTTTGCTACACGCTCTAACCAGTACGCTGTCGGTGGGAAACGAGGTATAATGACGACAACCTCGGAATCTAGGCGGGAGGACTCGGAGGAAGCTCGAGCTCGTGTACATGCCTTACCGCATGAGCGGCTACCAAATCCTGAGACTAGAGACAGTGACGGAGTACGGCCACATGCAATTCCTTCCGTTCATTTCTCAAATCCTGGGTTGTCTAGTAGTAGCATTGCTATTCCTGAACCAGTGCGGACTCGGAGCCCTCGGCCATTACCTCCTCCACCGCAGGATACATGTTCGAGCAATTCGCCCGGGACTCTTACTAGAGAGATTCACTGTTTCCCACTAGCGCATTATCAAAAAGAAACCCCGAGGAGGAAGACCACCCAGAGAACGTTCGTAATTAACAATTAGTGCCAATACGTATTATTCCGAATAATATGTATAGGCGGAGCTTTGCTTTGGTGAATTTACTATTGTACGACGGCGAAATGCGTTGACTTTTTCTAACAAATTAGGAAATCAGAGCTAACTCGATACAGAACTGTTTGATAAATAGTGTCTTGCTTGCCAAGTTGCATTAAGAGTATCATGTATAATATATGCTGCTGACCTGCTCCATGATATAACTGATGGATTTGGCATCAAGCACTCTTGCCTTCGTACTCGTTCGAATAATCTTGCGAAAATGCTCTTCCAGTTCCGTAAAGCTCACATATAGTCAGCTTTAGACATCTAGGCCGACCGCCTTCGCACAACTCCTGTTACAGGCCCTTGAAACAAATCGTATCGTTTACAGCATAGAGTAGGAAGTACAGTCGTATTAAGCATAATTCATAGCCTCAACAATAAGTTGGACAAAAATTAGTCTTGTTCTATAGGGTTGGGCCGCGAATGTATGACCGGTTCTTTGTCGAATAGTACGCTGACTTGCTCAATAGTATGTCCCCTGTCAGCGATGAGTTGTAAGAGGAGCTCGAGACCCAATCAGTGACGACAAACCTCGTTTCAATGAAAAACCACCATATAAGGGCCAGATATATGAACTGTATCGCGAGAAATACAGTATAGAATCTCCACTATCAAAGACATCAGAAAAGGCAAACAGTTATACTGTGTTGGGATGCATACATGTAACCTCTCCAATCCAATTGGGTTAACAAAGTTACTAATCGACAGACAAATAGTCGTAACCACATTCCCAACAGATAAAGCTTTGGAACGAATCGAGAACGGCCTGCGTGCAGTCAGTTAGCAGTGCAAGAGCATTATTTATGACGTTCAAAGAACTCACAATATTTCCACATTATAAAGCTGAGCAAGCGGGACCCAGGCAATATCGTATGAGCCGTAGCATAAAAAGAACATTACCACAAAGGCGATTCCGATTGCTGGGGAGGGGTCTGGAGTCGAAGTGAAACTAGCCTGAAAATAGATGAGTAAATATTGGATAAAAGCGCATTCGCTCTCACCGCCAGACCAATGATCACGGTGTACGTGACTAGCATGCCTATAGTAGATATCAAGAATAGCGACCGTCTTCCGATTCTGTCAACGCATAATCCTCCAACGACAGACATGAAGGTATTGAAAATAGCTAGTCCTCCGTTTATGATAGCTGTAGAAAATTGGGTGGTGACCAAGCGTAGATATGAGCAGCACCCACAAATTTTAATCGGATCTGTAATTCCAACAGATCGTAACACGGGTGGAAGGTAAGAAGCTATCGGACCAACTAAGAATGCGCTTTATTCAGTTCCAATCCATTGAACGGCACCGTAAACCCTAAAACTTACTGCCAGTAATGATGATTCCAGATGAGACAATGCACATAATTAACAACCGATGCCGATTTCCGGGAGTAGCGATGAGACTCCTCCAACTCCCAACCGAGTTCTCCTTCTCTTGTCGAATGTGCATGGAAATCTCTTGGAATTCCCGTTGTACAAGCTCGTCATCGTGATCTCCATTAGCGTGATATTTCGCAAGAATTTTCATTGCTTGATTTTCATTCCCTCGGCTTATAAGATATCGAGGAGATTCGGGACAAATTAACCCGACAAATACGAGGATGACGGGTCCGACAGCCTGAAAGAGTGCAGGAAGACGCCAGGACCAGTCTGAATCCCATAAAATGCACACAAAAGTGACCCAAGCAGCGATTAGGCTCCCAAAATTGTAGGTTATCATGAATAGGCCTGCGGATATTCTTTTGTGATGGTATGAGCGCAGGGGGGAAAGAAATGGTGGAAAGAGATACAGACCCTCTGAGACGAGGATGTACAAGCTCATTAATCAGACAGGAGCAAGCAATCAAAGGAAAGTCGCAAAATAGACCAATGACCACCCTGCCAGAGATAAACATTGCTTCGTTCTGGGAAAAACATGTTATGAGGGCCCCTGCAATCTAGTAGGTATACTTTTCAGTCCCCCTATGTAGCCAGTAAACCATAAAAACTCACGATGCCGATGCTCCCCAATACAATCGATGTTCGCCTACCATACGTGTCACAGATCCAGGGTATGAGAACAGTGGTACTAGAATTGAGGAAAAGCGTGCATGTTTGAGAATCTACAAGTTCATGAAATAGGCAAAAACTTACGGAATCTGAGCGAAATACAAACTGGCAGTGATTAATCCCAGTCGAGTTCCAGACGGGTTGTTGAATGTCTTGTTCCAATGTGGCATGGCTTGAAATCCATTCATTAAGCTGCCATCGTACCCGATTACAAAGCTACTTGCATATCAGTGCATGCAGTCTTGCGCAAATGACCCCGACGTACCATCCAAAGTAAAGCAGAACAACCCAAACTGTGCTCTTTCGAAGACCGGGATCCATCCACCAATTGGGATGTGTATTGTTCCTCCAATGAGTGGCTTTGTCCTCCATATCGGAAACTGGTCGTGATGATGTATGAGAGGCAAGGAGTCAGTGGTGCGGCTGAACTCTTCAAGCTCTCGTAATTAAACTAGTTGTTCGGTATCCGGTATCTTCCAGCATTAGTAGTCACGCAAGCTTGGCAAAGAGCTTATCTAGGACCGCCCGGTTTATAAAAGTTAGTGGCTCTTACTAGAAATCACAGTGAGAAGGGTTGGAGTTTTGCAGATGCTTGAAGATATCCATCTTTGGAGCTTGGCTGGCCGCCTGGTAGACTCGAACCACTGTTCGCTGGCGCCTTTGATCGTCAAATCAAGGCTTCAATGCAGAAACTACTTGCTTGAGTGTAGCCGCCCGGAACATCGATCTCAGTTCCCGGAATTGTCATTGGGAACCAGCCTTGATAAGGAATCCAGCGACGAGAAGAAGGAAAGAGAGAAAGCTGTCTGAGAAGGTGAGTCATTGGCACGCTCAAATATATGCACGTGTATCAACTTGAAGATCAAAAGATCGATGCACATCTTATGCCTTACTAAACTTGCATTGTACACATCGTACACCTAGTCATTGATAATGCTAATATTTGACTCGAGTGCTTGGATAATGAGTGTTACAAAAACATACTAATTTGAAAGTATAAGATTTTCTACGCCTTCCATCGCCACGTCCCCTTGTCTCTGGCATCTAGCCATCTGACATACCCTACACACACTGTAGCAGCAAGTAAAAGCATTCCGTCGTAGATGACCACATCGTTATACCTCTTTTTAACGAAGCCTAGCTCTGTACTGTCTGTCGAGGTGACGACTCTGCTGTGAGAGCCAAGTATCACTCCAGCGATCGGCGCACCAAAGATGGAGCCTAAACCACGAATAAAGTACAGCACCGCATTGACACCGGTGTAATTCTCAACACCATATATCTCGGCGATAGTGGTCGGGAGAAGAGCATTGTATCCTCCAGCGTAGACGCCGTACATGACCACAAATGCGATAAAGCGTGCTTCTGGAGCATTGTACCACAGTGCAAGCACTGAGATTGCAGATAATAACGTCTATAATAATCAGTGAAGGATGAGCTAGAAGAAAAAGTGATGTACAAGGATAGAATGGACATACCCCACCGATTAATGTGTTCTGTCTCCCAATGTAGTCAGCCAGAATTCCCATTGCTATCCGTGACAAGCTATTCACGCCGCTGTTTATACTCACGAACAAACTTCCGTCAGAACGAGATAAAGAAAGTACCGATACTGTGTAAGAACTCATATAATACAGCGGAACCACATTCCCCGCTGCTTGCAGGAATGCTCCGACGGACTAATCAAGCAGTGAAAGTTCGGTAATACGGTGATAGTGAAAGCTCAGTGCTCACCTGGTACCAAAATGTCCCTCTCTTCAGCAGCGCGCTGCTGATAGAGGTACGAGCCCTGTCACTTCCTCTCTGATTTCGAGATCCGAATCCATATCCCGGTCGATGCTTGACCACCAGAGAGACCGGAATCGCAACAGCCAAGTTCCACACCCCAAGAATCCTCAAAGCCCATTGAATACCGTAATGGTCCAATAAAAACTGTAGGACCAATGCCATAACTAGTCCTCCAATGCCACTTCCAGCGAGAATGAAACCCATAGCAAAGCCTCGATGCCGGTCAAAATACATCGGAGCAAGGCTCATGAGAGGGAAGTAGTACATCGAAGACCCCAACCCGTAAAGAATAGCTTGGGTTAGATATAGATGCCATATCTAGAGAGAATCAACACACACTTTTACTTGAACTATGGCTTGCAATTGATACTCACGCGCGTCGCGAAGCTAGCCAGTACGAGTCCGAGACTCATGACCAGTGCACCAAAAAAGGTTACAAGTTTAATGTTCTCCACTCTTGCAATGAGAGGGTTCATGAAGATACTTCCGCTCCATGTTAGTCCTGTTCCGATAGAGCCCACAAGGGACACAAGTGCATCTTTTCCTTGAGCGTCTTTGATATTACTGCTGGGTGATGTATAAAACTCCTGCAGAAATGTAGTAAGTACGATGTTCAGGAAGATGGGAGATATCAAAATGAGCGCTGCTACTAGCAGTAACTCAGCTAAAACTATCACCGCCGTCTCACCTGAAAAATTCCGAAGACTTGATTGATTCCTATTATATGGAATATCATCATGGACCCGGCTAGCAGCAGCATAACCTGGTAAGTGCGCGTAGGTCGAGCGAGGGTCTCCCGTAGGTCGACTTGAGTCGAATCAAGCTCGGAATCGTCACCCCGAGTTGGACTTGCGTGTGCGTCGTTTGTAGAGATACGATGCATAGAAATTGCGTTAGTATCCAGCGGCGTACGAAGGTCCTCGAGCTGGTTTCGAGTCATAATGGGTGGTTCGGGAACAAGACGGGGGAATCCGGAATTTACTTACTGGAATAAGATGAGCGCCGATAATATCAAGTGATAACCATATGCAACTAAGTAATCATAATTGAGAAATTCATAGAATAAAATGTAGCACTAAAATAATGAGAATGAGTCAGCAATAAGTGTATGGGATGTACCTGGGGCCGCACAAATAACTTCCCTAAAGTTACACAACCAACCAGTCATACAAAGCATTCATTCCTCTGCTAAATTCGTCCTCTGCATACCTCCAGCCCTCTCATGCATTAACCAAGGCAAGAAAAAAGGTTATCTGAAGAAAGAACGTGAGCGCCAATTAAGGCGTTCAAGCGCCCGTATCTATGACATCAGCTCCTCGTCACTTCTTCTTCTTACGCTTCGACTTCCTGTTCCGCCCCGCTCGATATTGATGTCATCTCATCTCTCCGCTCTATTCTATGAATAGCCAATAATGACGCAAAGGAGCTGTGAGAAGACGTATAAAGACCAAATCTGAAGCAGGTTTCTCTTCAAAACTCAACTTGAACTTAACGCATCTTGTGTAACCCAAACACACCTTTTTCTTAACGTTTAACAATGTCTTCTACTACCAGTGTACCCAAGGCTACACCCACTACCACTGCTCCGAACCCTACTCCTTCCCAATCCGTATCCAGCTCTGTCTCGCAGCCGCAGTCCCAAACCAGTATTAAATCTACGCAAGGATCACACACTGACGTCTCCCAACCTGAATCCGGCAACGGAGCTAGACAACGTAGACGAAAACGGCTACCCAGAACAGCGTCACTCTGGCGCAGTCGGTTACGGTCCAAACTACAACCAAGGTGTGGGATTCTCAGAGAAACTTGGAGGGTTGAAGGAGCAGGTCAAGGGTACCCTCACGAAGAACCATGATTTGGTTGAGCATGGTAAGGAGAGAAGGACAGGGAGAGTTGAAGAAGAAGGAGGAAGAACAAGACGTAAGTTGATTGTTTTGTTTTAATATTTCCAGGGTTTGTTCCATTTACTAACGATCTGTTAGTTAAACAAAAACGACCCGTTCAAGACGGCAGATGAAGGCGACAAGAAAGAGGAATCAACGGATGATTCCGCCGACGCCGATAAACCTACCCCGACCAAATCTTCCTCTGCTTCCAGCCCTTCGCCAAACACCACTTCCAACCCCAACACGTCCACGCCCAATGCCTCCGCCGCATTCGGCACTTCCAACACTTCCGCTCCTCCTCAGCCTCAGTCTCAGACGTCAACAAAACGCGATGCACAGGGACAGGAGCTCTCTTCCGGTGCTCCCGCTAGTGCGACGGAGAGTGGAAGTGGCATGAAGAAGCCTAGTAATGTCAAGCAGATTGATGAGAGTCAATCGAGGACTGAGCCGGGAGATATCGCGAGGGAGGCTGTTGGTGATGTCTAGATGGTAATTGACTCGCATTTAGAAGGAAAGTAACGAATTGAACGGATAATGCTACGATGTGATGTGTACTCTACGATATCCCTACATTATCATTACATGTACATATATAATCAATGATTCACTGTACAATTTCATCTCTTAGAATCTAATTCTTTGAGCATTACCAGATATAAATTGTGTTCAATCTCGCGTCAGACTTGGACCAAGTCCACTGTCTCTTGCTTGGACAAGCTCTCTACTTGGGCCCTTTGGCAATTTGTGCTTTGCATTACTTCAATATCATTCTGGTTCCCTAGGACTTTCTCGTAAACATTTCAGTAACCTCTGAAGACAACGACGATCCTAGATTAATGGCAAGCAATGTGTAACCGGTTCACATACCCTCCTCAGTTGGTTCGCTTCCTAAATGCGCAACATCTTGAAATTGTACTGGTTTACCTTTCCTCTCCTCCGCAGCATATTGAACTTGTACACCTTTATTTTTCTCCTCCTCCGCAGCATGTTGAACTTCCACTCCTTCACCTTTCTCCTCCTCCGCACTCTTTTTCTCCGCAATCTCCTCCGCCATGACGCATACCTGGCCATGGAACCCTTCCTTTGATTTATCTTTACTAACTAGAGCCTACTAGAGCATAGCATCGGTTTTCGTTAGACTTTTACGGTCCTTCCTATTGTGACTTGTCTTTGTACCCCGGCTTTGATGTGCCAAGTAATAAGACTTGTAAAACGAAAACGAAAGTCGTCGAGGAATTTTTTGCCGATTGCTTTGACATCCGACGCAGGCATCTTAGATGTACTGCTTCAAAGTCAACAATGTTGAATTTTGGCGTTCTACAGTGTTATGAGGAAAGTGTGTTATAATTAGTTGACGAGTCAGACCACTTTGAAGCGCCCGGGCTCTATAAAGATACAACGAGACTGCACACAAGGTCTACATGACAGCACGCCGGTTCGGAAATAATTAAGGGGATGCGTGAAATGGACAGGGAAGGATGAAAAGCGCGGGAGGTGACTTGAAACTCAGTTGGGAGCTTGATTCGACCACTGGCAGCACGACCCGCCTTGTAGTACCAAGTCAGAGTTTTTTGCACTACTGTCTTTTTATAAGAGGATGAACGTCATTAGAAGAGGTGACCGAACACGTTCAAGTTCGCCGCGTGTTTCAAGTTCGCCGCGTGTTTCAAGTTCGCCGCGTGTTATGATTAGCGCTCACACTTAGTTTGTGCCACCCAGCTGCTGTATTTCGACGAAGTTTTACTCGCTCGAGCTCTTTCAATTTATCCGCGTCGTCAAAATTAGCTTCCTGAATCTCCAACACGGACTCAAACTAGCTTCCTGTAATTAGGATAAAAAGAGAAACGTTGCAGCACGATGTATTTGAAAAATACGTCGAGCCACGAAGCCAAAATTGACTTGGAGGTAAAGGTCAAAGAAGAGAGTCCTCCTGCCGATGTTCAACAATATCCAGAGCAGAAGAAACGGTAGGCTTTCGATGAATCCTCCCAATCCTTGACCTTACTCACTAATTTCAAGGCCGATGAAGATTGAAGTCACAGATGAACAGCCAATGAAAAGATACAAGATGGAGTTTGTAGGAGTGGTTTTACCTGCACCATCCCTTGTATCTTCTTCGCGTGCTAGTAACCTTACGCTCCATCCGACGCGTTCCTCACACACAATTTCTCCTGAACCTGGAGATACCGAATCCGAGTCAGAGGATGTTGATTCAAGGCCTGAAAAATCCTCTCGCCGCACGAACAATACTGCTCAAAACTTTACCACCGTCAAAGTTGAGGAAGATCACGTTCGTTTTTCTACATTCGCACATTTCTCAAGTGTATTGATTCATCTGTTTCTTTGCAGGCGTTCGAAATCAAAGCCAAAGTCAAAAAAGATCCGATAGAGGTCGATCCCATCACTATCCAAGGTCGGCTAAACGACCTCCAATGTTCTCGATACAACGTCACTCTTGAACCGGCTCTTCAGTGGAAGCCTGTGTCTCGAAAGTTTATAAGTAACACTTATGGAGGATCCGACGTTGCCTCCTATCCTACAATTAGTGAGGAGAATGTTGCGAGACACGGGAGACGGCACTGGTTGTTTTGGAATTCAGAGAACCATCCGAGTGCACCGAAACGTCCCGGGGAGTCTGGAGTGCGGTATAGTTTGCGTCCATGGGATACTGTGCGGGATGTGGACACTGTCAAGCATGGGTTTGCAAGGATGAGTTCAGGCAAGTGGTTATATATGGGGGACTACAAGTGGTGCATTGCACCAGCACTGACGCAAACGGAGTGGTTACTCCAACCGGACAAGGTTTGTTTTAGTTAATTATATGATTTTCTCCATTATGCTGACTCCGACTTGTAGTTCCATCGTACCTGGTCGCGTCTCATTCAAGAAGAGAGTTGGGGAAGGACGGTCCGGGCCAACATCCACCTGCGTAAACAACTTGAACGTGAGCCCACAAGAAGAGGTCGATGATGCCCTCATGGTTGATGATGAGTACAAGTACATAATACAGGAGGAAGTAAAAGAGGCCTTTGATCAAGGCGAACAGGTTTGTTTGTTACGTTCTTGATATTGACTATGAACTAACTCTGCTTCATCAGAATCTTGGGATTCTAGTTCTCAAGTGTGTGGGCTACGAGAATGAATTTCAGAAGGAACTGGTGGATAAATTCTCTGTTTGGGATCCTCCGCCTCAAAAGAAATCAAGGTCAGGCAAACGGAGGTCGAAGGGAAAGGGAAGAAAATTGGGGGAGCAGTTGAACAAGGCTGAATATATGCCCAAGGGTACAAAAAGTCGTCCTAGGCACGGATAGACTAGAAACCGAGTCGAAGATCTAGAGCCCTCCACGATCGCTATTACGGTCACATGACCGTCTTCTGCTTTCCGCGCTATAGCTACTTGTACTTCGAATTTCTATGTAGATATGTTCTTCGCAACGCGTCTTCTTCGAAGTTTGAATTTCGGTGTCAAGATTTCAATAAGCGCTAGCTGATAAGCGGAGAGCCTCATGTCAAAATTACGGAATCGCGCGCTAACTTGTTGACGTGCGAAACGCTTTGCGCTCTTGGCCTTCCTCCACGTCCTTGCGATACAACCATTTCTATACGACCTATAACGACCACTACGGATACCAGGACTATTACTCTTCACCCAAGCTGGCTAGAAGAATTGAACTAAGACCTTCCCTTTTCGACCTTATAAACTCCGCCACACTTTAGCATACTACGTTCCGACTTCCGAGGACACTTGGTACGCTTCAAAAATATCTCTTCAATGGCTCTGACCTTTCAGCTTGATTCTAGCCTCACCTTATAGCAGAATGCCCAAATTTGAGGACGAGCCTGATGCAGCTGCCGGACGTTCATCGACGTCAAATCGGAGGGAAACTATTCTGAGCCTGGTAGAAATGCTCTTAAAGCAGGGAGATGATCACGACATGCTAGGTGAGCTCAAAGCTTGTACAGTTTTCTCCGATTTCCTGATCGATGCAGGCCTCAATCAGCAGCCGACATTTGAGGACGATAGAGACGTCCGTGAGTGGTTGTGATTTTTGCGTGTGCTTTGTTCATTAGAGCTCTACTTCAGCTACCGTCGACGAGCATCACCAAACTGCTGGCGCCGAAGCATTCAACAGGTTTCAAAAGTGCGTGTATCTATCTTGTTAGATGCATGCCTATACAAACTATATTGTAGGAGAATTAACAATCTCGACAAAGAGGTATTTGGGGACCCTCATCCTTGCGTTCTTGTTGAATTTACCTTGGTCCTTAGCTCCGGAACTTTTCAAACGCGGCTCGACAATTAGGAAGTTCCGCTGCTATCCTCTCTTCCGCCTTCCACCTTCGGTACATAGCCTATCACTTCAAACTATTGTCGTCTAATCATTGACCTTGCAGGACGAGGATTGCGCATATTGGTTATTTGTATCACACAAACGCTGCGGACTTGTATCCTCGCAAAATCAAGCCTCCGGCTTCTACACACGCACTACCGGATGTCGATGATATGGGCAGAATCCCTAGGTATCGTCCAAAACCTAGGAGGAAATATCGCCTGTCCGGAAAACATCGAGCTCTTCCACATGTTGCGCGCCCTACGGTTGACACGACTGTAGACCTAGAGGATTTCCCTAACCAGTTCGAACAGCTCGCAGAGGAGGTCACGACATTTGTCAACTGCTTGAACGAGTTTCCCGAGTTCACAGACGAGGCAGTTAATGCGTCTATCTCAAGCTTTGAGGGTGATTTGAAGTACTGGGCAAGCTGTTTGCACAACTATTCAGGTGTGTCATTAGTACGGGACTCGTCCAGGCCACCATCCTAATATGTAAAACAGGACAATTCCGGTATCCTGCTGTTCAACGATACATTCAAGACCTTGCAGTTGAAATGGGGGAGCACATCGACAGTATCACGTCTACCTTAGCCATGTTCATTGAAGTCGGCGTGCCAACAATTCGCTTTGCACAGGTAGCGATTTTTCGCGTACATACTTGGTCATTACTTACCATGATCCAGAAGCACGGTGCCACAAATTTGCTCAATCTTTCAACTGTAGCGACATTCTTTTCTGCTGTTACGGCCACGACAATCCAGTTCTCTTATCAACTGAATAGTCCATCCGGCACAGCGGTGAATGTGTTTTGGTTTCTGAGTTTGGTTTTCAGTATTGCCGCTGCTGTGAACAGTTTACTGGGATTGACTTGGAAGCAGGCCATGTAGTAAGTTGTCGGATTCTTATTTAGAGAGCACTTTTAACAATTTTGAAATCCTTTCAGTCGTTCTCCAGGGCACCGAGTGCCTTGGTGGGTTCTCATCTGGATCAAGCGCTCCCCCTTAATATTTTTGGTGTTATCCGTCGCGAGTTTTTCAATTGGTCTATGTCTGTTCACGTACGCCTCTGACCAAGTAAGCTTGTATCTTCTTGTTCAATGTGTCCCGCTCATGTCTTTCTTCCTACAGCACAGAATCGTCGCAACTATAACGACTGTATTCACAGGTTTTACGTCGTTCGGTTTAGCAGCTGTGTCAGCCTGGTTCGCTTCTGAACGATGGGCGTTTACTCACCACCGCGGCACAAAATGGCTTGGAGATGTCCTTGTCGAAGTCAACGAAAGCTTTCTCCGACTTCCTGGCATCTCTTTCGTGAGACGAGGACTACGTCAATCTTCTAAGTGGGCATCAAGAGTTACTTCCGGTGCACGCACGAAGCTTCGGAGGGTCAAGTCTATTACCAAAAGTATTATATCGAGCGATGGAGAGAAAGCTAGTGACATTGAGAACGGACTTCCTATGACTATGGGCCCAGAAGATGCGACTATGGCACCTTCTGCAATGGGCCGTCGTCGACCTTCGGAAACGGGACCTGCATCTCCACTTGATTCGCCAGCCATATCAACTACCATAGGTTCCCTCACCCCAATGGGACCAGGTAGTCCTCCTAATACCCCTTCAAGCCCAACCAGTCCATCCGTCGGAAAACAGTTATGGAAAAACGCACTTCGCACGGTCAAGATGAGCTCGATTTTGTCGCATCCCACCCGTTCGCCGCATCGCCAAAGAACTACATCGTCTACCTTGTTGTCATCGGATCGTAAGCGTATGATATCCGAGCCACCAGTAAAGGCCATCGTTCGATCTCGTGTAGCTGCATTGGTGCCCAAGCTCAAATGTCTGGAACCAACGCAAGATATGGCGTGCCATCAAGCACTGGTTAGGCATCTGCAATTCTCCCCTGACGGGAAATTTTTGGCTACTTCAAGGTACGCTTTTCGCTCTTTCTGTTTTCAAATTAAGACTATTGAGTTGTGTAGTTGGGATAGGACATCGGTCATACTACGTGTCGAAGTAGGCATGATGATAATTATCAGTTTCTGCTGTACTCACCAGGAACCCGCCTAGAATTCTGTTGTTGCACATCACCGTACACTGGCTCACGCAAAGGGATTCGTCGGACAAGTTGCTTGGTGAATAATAAATTACTCTCTGGCGGGTATCTTAGGCTTACAATCTATTCAGGTCTCCCACCGGGCATCTTTTGCTCACCAAACTCAATCGTGGTGTCAAAGTGTGGACCCAAGTGAGTCACCGACCTCTATTTCCGTGGTTGATGAATGGTTTCAACTGAATTTTTTATTTGCCGTTCAGGACGGTGTATGTCAAAGGACTATTGACCGACCTGCGTATGTGGAGTCGATTACATGGTTCCCCGGTGGTGAAGGTGATTGCTTTAGTCACTGGCCGCTTTCCCTTCACAAACCTTTTTTTCCCTTAGCGTTCTTGTCGGTCGAAGGCAGCGATGTCGCCAAACTGGTACGTCAGGACGATATCTATGATTTCTGCCGTTCTAAATCTTTGAATGGTTATTCAGGACTTGAAAGGCAAGGTATGCATCTTTCGAAATATCTGTTTGATGGTGTTCCGCTAACTTCTCCATTCAGGTTTTAGGAACATACAATTTTGGAAGCATAAAGCTGCAGGATGTCGCTGTTACGCCTGATGGAACACGTCTTCTTGGTGTCGGACCGTTGCTTCAATCCCCGGATGGACTTCTCCCTAGTAAATCAAGGGCGGAGAAACGACTAGCAAGTTGGTGTGAATTAGTGAAATGATATCTCCATTTCTAACTATCACGGCAGTCTATAACATGGACACGAAACAAATCGAACAGTGAGTCGTCACCATTCCGATGTCTTTGGATCACTGTTTCTGATACCCTCCATTAGCGCTACACCCGTGCTCAACGATGTAAAGGACATCACTTTGGCAAGAAATACTCGGAATGGTCTTGTAGCGCTGGTCAGCTATGAAAATAAGGTACGCAACGTGATGTTGGGCACTGCGGCCATATTCTAATGCTATACCAAGGCTCCTCCGCAGCTATGGAAACTAGAGACAGTAAGGGATGCTGCTAGGCTAACTCTCCGGTAAGTCAGGTCCCAAGATCGACCTCCTTGAAACTAACTGCTTGACATTCCCATTAGGCACACTTATATGCCCAAATCGCCCGTGGACTTTGCTGGCCCAAGTTATTTTGGAGGTAAAAATGACGAACTGGTTCTTTGCGCTGGAAAAGGCAAGTCGTTACTTGTTGCATGTCTTCTGGATTATTAACGGGAGTCACTTGGATTTCTTCAGCCGGAGATATCCACATATGGGATCAAGAATCCGGCGCACTTCTTCACCATGTCCGAGCACAAGATCTCGGGGGTGACCTTACCTGTATAGCCTGGAATCACGCTGAGGATAATCCTTTCATGTTCGCCACTGGAAGTCATGATGGCGCGCTACGCATATGGACCAAACTTGCTGAACGAAGACCTTCGACATCGGTGTTGGAGACTAGTCTTCCTTTTACGCGCAGCGCATCTCCTTCTGATATGGAAGATATGACACGCACGGAAAGTCCTCTGACGCAACAAGAGTTCGAATCGTCGTTTGCGAATAGTATGGAGAGCTTGGGGACTGGTCCTTCGTCGAGCTCTGCAAATAGGGAACGAACGGTGGCGTTCGCTGCTGAACATACTGTCGGTCCTACTGTCGATTCGGATGCGTCGCCATGAAGAAAATTCAAAATATGATTTATTACGATAATATGGACTTATGTGTAGACACTGCTGGTTGGTTCTAGGAAGGCTGGAATACTTGGTATGTAAGTAGTACATATGTAGAAAAATTACTCCAATAAATGAGGGGTCACCGCTTACTTTTATGCACAGTCTGACAATTATTCATTATTCATAGTTCCGAGATACCGACGGCAAGAAATAGCAACAGCAAGTAAGATTTTTGTACTACTGTTACAAGAACTCATTACGGGGGATATCCGAGGTCCAAACAGGTTACATATAAGCGAACAGAAAAAGGCAATAACATATATGGAGTCCAGATAATAAAACAAGGGAAGGCGAAGGGTTAACGCAGACGGAGCGCAGCGGGACCTCCTCCATTAGAGGGAAGTATGCTGATAAAGCAGTGTGTCGACCGCGATCATTTTCCTGTTGCTTTCACGATGGAAACAACGATGATGACGATTATAACGGCGATTGCACCGCCAATGATAAGGCGCATCTGAGGTGTAACCGTTAGCTGAAGATTTTTGAAAGGGCAATACAAGGACGTACCTTCATGTCCTTCCACCTGAAAACCGATATATAAGGTAGTCCAGTGAGCAAAACCGGGCTTTATTCCGCTGACATACAAGCAACCACATACCACATATTCTGAAAGAAAGTAATAGTTGAGTCGTCGAAATGAACAAAGGTGAGAAGAACATACCTTTCTGACTCTGTTTGCTCCACGACGGAATCCCTGCGCAGATACGGCAAGGTTATCTTGAAAAGGGCATCAGTATACTAATACCGTTTGCAGCCGATTCGACCGTACAGTCGAATTGGCATGGTAAGGCCCAGCGCACCTGTCTTGTCCTGCAGCGAATCCAATCTTTCTCCTCTCTCTGCTACTTTGGAAATATTATCTCTCATGATTTCGACAGTGTCATCAATTTGGGCTTGGATAGCAGCAGTCTTGGCATTTCCTCCTTGAGAAGAAGCGCCAGAGGGGTTTGAGAAGAGCCGCCTCTGGGAAGATAAGGGTCGTAAGGTTCAGACCTAGCAAAATTATGGAAATGTAAGCTGGTGCAGGTGGAATAAGATGTTTTGCGCTAACATTATGAAGACGTTGGAGTCTACAGATGAATCAAAATTAGTTTATGACCTTGAAGAGTGCTGAAAATGCTAACCGTATCAAACGATGCTGGAGGTAGAAGAATGGGAGCGATGGGGTTGGTGGTGACGAGGAGAGTTACGCTGGCCTTCCCACGTGCCCACACTGCAATTCAGCTGCGCGCTTACGCGGTTGCCTCTTGTTGTTCAGACTCGTCTTTCTTTTGGACCATGCCGCCTTCCTTCCTTGCTTGTAAACTTTTCTAACTGGCACGAGGTATAATAGGGTAGAAAGGAAAACAGAAGCGGTTTAGGCGGAAGATGCACAGCTCCAAGATTGGTGAGTCCTTACTCGCAGGTACTGGGTTCATGATTAGAGCTATTACATACGTTCCCAACTACTTGGTCTGACATAACTATGCCATAGAGAAACCACACACTTACTGTAATGCTGGAACTCGATATAAGGCATGTTAATCACCAGACATGGCAGACAGATCTCTTATGATTTATCAGGATAAGAAATGTTCAATGGGAATATGAAACCTTGAAGGCCTGCTTCCTATCTCACCGGGCGCTCGAAACAACGGTCTTGTGCTTCATTTGACAGACGCGTCCTTATGGTACTCCAATTGTACGATTTGGGCATCGGTACCGCTCCCAGTCAACCTTTGGAGTTTCAAGCATCCGGGTAGCTCGTCGGGACTGGGTAGGACTGGGTCCGGACATTTCAGAACATTTCAGAACTCTCTTAATCTAATGGCGATGATAACCTTAGGCTTTTGACAATGTCATATTTTTCCGCTCATGCGTCGACGGCCATAACTGTTTTTTCAAACACGACCATCCCGGACGCGGTAGTTAAAAATTCGACAAATTTCGGCTTTCTGATGCGTCCTTTCCGATAGTGGCTCCCGCTGCTGTACATGTTTTACTCTTGCTAGAGTCGCAATGTGCCCATGGTGCCCGGCAGTCAGGCGCCGACATCTTTATTCATGCTGTCGACATCTACTCTCGAGCGCCCATGAACTTCTCCTTCGAACAACTCTGGGCGCTCTCTCTCGCTGTTTCGATAAGATCGAAAGAGCAATTAAGATATTGAATGACGATGACATCTCAGCTACGTCTTGTTGGTATCACTTATACGGTACTGTTTTCGCCACCTCAGCGCTCAGCGCCGATAAGCATGGGTTTTCCAACCTTTCGAACCGCCGTCCCTGTCCGGGTATTACCCCGAAGATCAAGGTGGTGACTGGCGTTCATATAAGAAGGCTTCACTCATCTTTGATTTGCCAGTCACATTTTCCCATTATGATCCATCTTCAAGCTGGAATCCTGGGGCTCGTGAGTCTCAATTGAACTCCTTGGCTACCACTCATTCATCTCTAACATCTAACATCTATTCACAGGCTAACCATTTACTCTTTCACAAGTATGAACCGACGGACGAAATATTCGTTCCAGCGGTTTTGCTTCTACTTTTCAGAGCCTTGGGTCCTTGGTATCATTTCAGGGAGCTACTCCGCTGGCTTCTTGAAGTTTCCCCATCAGTCTTTGGTGCTAAACGCATACACTACCTTCTATGTCGTGCTCCTCGCGTCCATTGCGCTCTATCGAGTTTCACCTTTCCACCCTCTGGCAAAAGTACCTGGGCCTGTTTTATTCAAGATTTCTAAATTTGCCCCGCTTTGGTATTGTTGGCACGGTCATCAGGCTTCGCTTTACAAGTCTCTTCACGCTTGTTACGGGCCTGTAGTCCGCGTTGGTACGCCACCGTTTGCACTGTCAATTATCATCCAGGGGCTAATTTTTGTAATGTATATGTACTTAGCACCAAACGAAATATCTGTGGCAGACGTTGATGCAATAGGTGCGGTTCTCGGTAGCGGGGGCTTACCGAAAGGAGCAGGTATGTGCTCTTGCTCTAATTGAACGTCCGGACTCTGGTGCCCATAATAAGCTTAGCTTACATTCGATTCCGAGTAAAGAGTGGACCGGAGAACTTGGTCACAATGAACGGAGATCTGCATGCGGCGCGACGTCGTTTGTGGAATCGAGCAATGAGCACCGAGTCTCTTTACGAGTATGAATCTATCATTGCTACTCGGGGACACGAACTCGTCGACGCTTTGAACGCCCAAATTCCTGTTGCGAAGGGTAAGGTGGATATCGGCCAGTGGTTAAACTTCTTCTCGTGAGTTTAAATCCAATGTTCATATCCATCGACATTGACTGATCATCCCTCAAGCTTTGATTTTATGTCCGATCTTGCGTGCGGTGGTTTTCTCTCATACTGAAATTTCATCGCCTGACAAATTCCCAATTATTCTAGATTTAATGCGGGATCTAAGATGATGAAGGAAGGTGACGTGCACAAGTTGTGGCCTGGTCTTCATCTCCATATGAGGTATGTTAATCTGCGTATGTAGCTTTATAATGTTCGAGTTCTGATCATTCAACGCCACCAGAGGTGTTTCCATACTGTCACATTTGCCGTGGATCCCAGATATCAGAGACCGCCTGCCTTGGTTCTCTATGCCTCTCTGGCCAATCGCAGAGGAGGTGGTCTGCTGCCCGTTTACAGCAGCCTGCTCAGAAAAAAGACATTTGGTATCATCTTGTAAGTGAACTAGTCTTCAACGCTACATTATGATGTCAGATTTGACACCCGCCCTTAGATGGACGAAGCAGGGTTGGAGAAAGTCAAGCCCAGTCTTGCAGAAGTAGGATCAGACGCAGTCCTTACTATCATTGCTGGAGCAGACACAACCTCTTGCGCGATGACTTCATTGTTCTGGCTCATTCTTTCCAATCCGGAGTGTTACAAGCGCCTACAAAAAGAGATCGATAGCGTTTATCCACCTGGTTCGGATCCTCTTGACGTATCAAAGCATTCAAATCTTCCGTTCCTGGCTGCTTGCATGTTCGTGATAGTCCGATTTACTCTGATCTTGTCCGAAAACAAGGAGCTTTTTTCTGATTTCTTACTTGCAGCCAGGAAGCGCTGCGTCTTTTACCGCCTGCTCCTGTTAGTGGCGCTAGAGAGGTACCTCGCGGTAGCGGAGGCGCTGAAATCGCTGGACAGTTCGTATTTTTCATCATATATTTCCCTTGGCGCTAAAAAAAACTATACAGTTTCCTCCCGGAAGGCACGCAAGTGTGGGTACCGCCTCAGCTCTTCCACCTCAACCCGTCGTACTTTTCGCCCCGCACGGAGGAGTTTGTTCCGGACCGCTGGCTAGATTCAAGCTCAAGCAGTTGTGACGAAGAGAAAAATCCCAACCAGTCAACTGAATTCAAAAATGACATGAACGCATACCTCCCATTCTCTTTTGGCCCAGCAAATTGTGCAGGTAGGAACCTCGCAAAGAAGGAGATCATGATGGTTATGTCTCTCTTACTGTATACTTTCGATTTTCGGTTTGCCCGTGGGTTCGACTCGAAAAGCTGGCCAGAAAGAATGCAGACGTTTTTCGTGACCATCAGACCTCCGATGGAAGTTACGATAACCCGCCGCGGATTATAGCAGAATTAGAAGCGCTGGCCAAGTACTAGTCGTTCCGATGTGTTGGTGACCCACATAGAAGAACTTTGTAAATGTACTGTTGTATACCAGTTGTATTATTATCTAGTCGATGAATCTGATGTTCTCTCGAGGATCGGCGATCCAGTTCCTACTCATCAGGACCTTAAACCCTCCTAAAACCCTAACTAATCATCATAACCTCCCACCTACGCAGCAATGAGTGCCCAATGTTCCATTTCCGTCACGCTAGTAAAAGTATCTCTACGAGGGCAAAGCTTAGCCCCATAAAGAGAGGGAGGAGCCTATTTTCTGAAGGAAATTAGGTCAGAAATGACCTGAATTTTGATATCCAACAATGGACTGCATGCTCACACTCATCTCCTTCTCCCGCTTTCCGTGGGATTCATGTTATCGATAGTTTGTTGTATAGCTCCCGCATTCTGGTGAATCTCCCTCAGCTGCTCCTGTCTGTTAATTTTGGCTCTTTCCATAGCGATCATCATCTGTGAAGCTGTTTGCTTCATCTCTTCCAGCGCCCTGGAAGTCATCTGGGAGTTTCGCCTAATTTCCTGGCTAGCTCGCTCGATGTCGCTGTAGAATTCCGTATGGATTCTGGACGAAGGCATAAAGGGGAGAATTAAACCAAGTGATGGTTAGATTGAAAGTAGGAGCACCTGAACCACGTTCAATTGATTATTCTCCGGAACTCATAGCCAAAAGATCTCAAGTGCAGGAAGAATTGAGTCAAGTGTAACCTATGGGAGCAAAGCGATCTAGCGCGGATGATCACCAAAGGATGTTTACATGATGTTGGCCTTTAAGTGCGAAGGAGTTCCCCGGAGAGAAAAATCTTTAATGAGCCCGAGAGCTGCCCGAGTCTTTCCTTTAATAGCGAACTGAAAGTTAAATTAAAAGCAACACGAAGGAACGAAGTGGGGCAAGGTTTACAGAGACCGTTCGGCCCAAGTAAAGCTCTCTCGCCTGGGCCCAGTCTCGACTCTCCATTGCAGGTATTTTCGCATTTTGAGGTAACTACGATCGATTGCAGCAAATTGCGTCAGTTCCACTTCAGCAACGGTACGAGATACTTACTTGGATGTTGAAATGAGAATGTCATTGTCAACGAGGGTACGTTTCAATACCTTCATATGAAGTACCGTCGCACCAATCGAAGGTTACTTGGGATCCCTGTGAATGAAAATACCATCCACGGTAGGTACTAATACTAGTATAGCACCGTCGTAGAAAAATAATTTAGCGCTAATTCACTAGCGTTCCAAGAAAGGCAAGTCAAAGCAGGAATCTTAAAGCCCCTATTTGCGCTTCAGCTGTCCGTAGCTCCTGGAATCTGAATTTAATGCGACCAGTTCAAGGATACAAATGGATCTCAACCTCGAGATTTGCTTACATTCTTCTATCTCGTAGTAAGCAGACGAAATCTCCTGTGTTGTTTGTAAGGACTTAATTTTCCGACAGTGGCCCGACAAGCCTGGAAGGTATAACACCATGCTAATTTTGCTTTGGTTTTGTTTATAGCATCCAAAGGAATTGTCAGAGTCAGTCAGATAAAGTAAATAGCTGCTTCAGAAGCGTAGGGCATCCACTGAGTAATTCAAACTTGAAAATGATTTCTCGTAAGTTTATACCACACTGCAAAGAGTAAGCCCGAACTTTTCCGATCAAGGCACAGTCAAATTGAGAAGCAGGTGTATCAAGGTAGAGGTTGTGAAAGATGGAGTCTACAAGCTCATAACTTGTTGATAGAAAATCTAGATTGATAACTTCGTCATGCTCCAGTTTCCGGTGGTGATATCGACACTATGAATAATGTCCGGCAGACTAAGCAAAATGAAACTAAATAAATTGCAGGAGGGAACAAGGGGAATGAAAGTCATTACACGGCACAGTCCCTAGATGGAAACGCGTTGTAGGGCGGAAGGCACATCTCAACGCGCTTTGGCTAGGGTACTGAACACCTAAATATGTAACCCAATGCAATTTCGTGAATTCTTTTATCCTGCTATAATGTCCAAGGTACTATAGCATGTGAAGCGGGAGCTTCGCACGACTTCTAGAGTCGAGAACACATATTACGCAGTCAGCAAACGGGATGTGTTCACCGCCGACGGTGAGAGCCTTAACCCATTAGGAAACGAGGAACATAGATATGAATCAGCAAACTTCTTCACATGCGGTGGCCAAGGAAGGTTGGGTTCACCAGCTTCGGTGCGAGCCTTGATAATAAGCAACCCGGTGTAAATACAGTGAATAGAGAATACTTGATGAAGATAAGACCTCTTCACGCGGTGGCCAAGGAAGGTCTGGCTCACCAATGGCACTTGTCGGTGCAGCGTCCACTGCAAACAGACCGTGACGAGGATGGAGACAACCATACTGACTCAATTTCATTCCGAGTCGGAGGTCAAAGTTGAATCAACTGTTTTGCTGTTGAACATTCAAAACATTGCTGCCTTGATAGTAAAGGTACTGTACGTACCTCTCCGCAAACCAAGATTCGGAGAAATTGCGAAGATAGTTTATGCGACAAGAACAGTAGTAAATAACCCTCTTCAAGTCAACTTGTTGGGTCAAATCGGATACGTCGGATTATGCGCACCTTCAGTATATACTCCAACTTCTCCAGTTCAAGATATGACAAAGCATTCATTCATGATCCCTACAACGCTAGGGACACAATGTATAGCACTGCGATGTTCATTCGCCTGGCAGTATGGCACATAGTAGACAAGATTACTAGTACATACTGTCAGTGTCGAGGATTTGCCTGCGCTGGGGGCTCACCGACTTAAAGTGGGCTGAATCTATAAGATGGGCATCCGAAGGATGGGGATATAGATAGGTACCTTGAACCGATCGATCCCTGGTCACTCAAGTCGATTTGAGTTGGGTTCGGGAGAAGGTAAGTACGTTCGGGTGAGCTAAAGCCAAAATCGCGCTGAACACTTGAATGAATCCGCAGTAACCTGAGGCCATCATTGTCTTTGATGCCCAATTCCAAAGCTTCGTCCCAATCCGAAAATCAAACGCTAATATGGCCAACATAATTGAGCGAAATTTATACCTTACACCCTACATAGGGTAACCTTGGCTCCATCAGTTGAGTCGACTCCAGGCTCTAGCTCCTCCGAGTATTTAAATTATTCTCTTCTGTGGAATTCCATCCATTCCGTGCGAGGACATAATTATCAAAATCGACGTAGTCGAAGTGGAGAGACTGCGATGGTCGGAATGAAAGCGAGTGGCGCCCAAGAAAATCAGATCGATTAAGGTCTGCAGCAGGGAGTGGTTCGAGTCAAGTTCGAGTCTAAAAAGTGTCTGAGTTTAGTTTGAACCGAAAATTTGTGTTGGTGTGTAAGGCAGCAGCACCAGAGCGTAGATTGTACCAGTACCCGTACATCCTCATAGTCATACACAATAATAGCAGAGGAAAATGCATGATGGCATAGCGGAAAAGGTGCATATCATACTAAGCGGAGCATACAGAAAACAGAACGATCGACTAGGACCCCTGCGTTCATCGTCCACCCTTGCCACCCTTCATCTGCTGTTTGGATACCTTGGGCGCAGAGGCACCGGTTGGGCGCGAGGCGGGCTACAAAAGACATAAATCAGAACGTAACCAAGCATATGGAACAGAAAGAACACACCTTGGCCTTCTTGGTCTCCTTATCCTTCTTCTCAGTCTTTGCCTTTGAAATAGCGGCTAATCTCGCCTGGGAACGGACAGCTGCAGTCTGGTTACGCTTGGCGGCGATGGCAGCGAGGTCGGCACCGACGATGCCTCGTTGGTGCTTTACAGTCCGGCGTGAGCGCTTCTTGGCAACTTCCTCCGTGATACCCTTCTTGTGCATGCGCCTGTACACCTGTGTCCAGGCGATTTTACGTGGGTTTTTTCTCTGCAAGAAGAGGGATGCATTTTTGGAGCTGGCGAATCGGAAGACCTGGGAAGGAAGAATTTAGGGAGATGAGGGATGGAAGGCGGGTTTGACGCACTTTGCTGTCGCCACGGACGAAGATCTTACCCTTTGAAGGGTAGATACGGTAGCCGGAGAAGGAGTCAATCTCTACCTTCTATTCTCGTTGAAAAGATGATCAGTACCGGTTTTCCAAAGGATACAGAAAAATCACCATCTATAACAGAAGAAATGGCACAGGAAAAGAGTCAGCACAACAACATCCAAATTGCAGAGTCCCAAGTCATCCGTCATCCGCAACACCAATCCAACCTTTGTCTCGTGAAATGGGTTGTTTTTCGGCTCATTCGCGAGTTCGTGGACCGGAAAGTACATTCGGACAACCTTTGGGCATGGATTCGAGGTATTCACCTTGATTTGTTATCTTGACTCTTGAAGTCGTTCAGAAAATGGAAAGGAAAAAAGCTACAACAAGATTCGGCTCATTCGGCACAATTAGACGCTCATCATTACTCGGGCGTCTAACTATCGATAATCCATCTACGAGTTATCGCTGTACATGTTCTCATGAATCGGGCTTCCTCGTCGACTCGTCCGTTTCTGGTCTCGCGCATACAGAACAGTTCAGTAAGCTTCATTATGTTCAATTTGGTATGGAATGAATGGGAATCCAGCCTTCAAACAACTAGAGGATTGGTCTTTCGTCCAGCAGTCATCTGGTCTCCACCCTCCATCAGAAAATTAATATGACGTTCTGTGCTTCTCAACATTGGTATCGCACCCCGAGGTCAGATCACTTGACGCTGAGGGTAATATTTGAGCCCACCTTTGTTAAGTACTTAAAGACGCGTCTGACCCTTTCCTCTCTCCCGGAAACACCATGCGTTCTCTCCAAAGTTTATCTCTTGCAATAACCGTACTTTTCAGTGCGGAAAAGGCCTTTTCGGTCGTGTCATTGACTAATACTGGTAGTAGCGTCAGTTCTACTCCCAGTATCGTTGTCTCAAGCTCTGCACCTGCAACTGGTACTATCAGTGCAACAGCTCCTCCCATCACGTCTTTCCCTGCTCCACCAATTCCGCCACTTCCAACAAACCCTCTCGGAATCCAAAGCTTTTCATTCCCTCCTGTTGGCTCCTTGACTCGGGACTACTCTCCCTCTGGTCTAGCTCAATTATGGGATCTGGTGGGTACATTCTTCCGCTGTGCACCAAATACTTACTTTCATGCCCTCTACTCCAGGTCGGCTCCGTCGAGCCTCCCCCATTCACCACCACCGTCACCCCCACCGCATCCGTCGTACTTCCTTCTCCCCCACCAGCGTTATACCCCCAGGCATACTCAACCGGACCTAAAGATATACTCTCAGATTTGAAGCTTCCTTCTGGGTTTTTCTTTGGTGTGGCTACTGCTGCATATCAGGTTGAGGGTGCGGTGAAGGATGAAGGAAAGGGCCCGAATCATTGGGATTGGTGAGTAGCGTATCCCAGGCGTAGTGGGATCTTGGTACTGACCTTTCGATGCAGGGCCGCTCATATCCCGGGAGTGGTATGGGATAATACGACGGGTTAGTTTGCGGTGGCACTTTCTTTCTACTCCGTGGTTGATAATACTCATTATTCCAGCGGACGTTGTCGACTTGCATTACTATCTCTACAAGGAAGACATCGCGCGTATTGCAGCGCTGGGAGTCAACGCGCATTCGTTTTCGTGAGTCACAGTCCCAGTACCGTTTTTTGCGATGTAATTTATTCTAATGCTTCCATCCCAAGTATCTCCTGGTCCCGAATCTACCCCTTCGGAGCAGCCGATTCGCCGGTTAACCAAGCTGGGCTTGATCATTATGCTGATGGTGCGTTGTTCAATGATAATCATATCAAACTATAAGCTCACACACTCTCCTCATTGCTTCATTCTACAGTGATAGCATCGCATTTGCAAGCCAATATAACCCCAGTAGTTACACTCCGTAAGACTCTGACATACTTCCTTCTCCGAACAACTCTAATATATTGTACTACGTATATAGTACACTGGGACCCACCTCTCGCTCTAGCAGCTTATTACGGTGGATTTACTTCCCCAGAGATTGTTGACGATTTTGTCAAGTACGTCCGCCAACTCCTACGAATACTTATTGCTGAATCGATATACTTTTTTCTAGCTACGCCAAGACGGTTTTCACTGCGTACAATGGCTCGGTTCATACTTGGTAAGTAATATAAGCAAACATACAGATTCTACTCTCGCTGGCTTGAATTTACTGTTATTTACCTAGGTACACCTTCAACGAACCTCGACCTTTTTGTTCGGAATATTCAGGGGCTCCTTTCAGTGGGTTCCTTCCGATGTTCCCCCATCGCCAGTTACATATATATAATTTTTACAGATGCTACCCTCGCACCCGGAGTCAACAGTTCAACGGCAGAGTATCACTGTACTTATCATGTTTGTAAGTGAACCGCCTTTACTACACGACTCCGAAGTTCATCGACTGACTCCTCTTTTATGTAGTGAAAGCACACGCCGGAGCTGTAAAAGCATTCCGAGAAATGAACATTACAGGAGAGATTGCTTTTAAGAACGATGATTATGTGTACGTATTCTGCTGTTTTCCACAGGTCCACTGACGCTGATTGATTCACTTCGTTTTCCCTTCTTCCCCTCTTCGTTCCTCTCCCCATTTTCCACTTCGAATTCTTTATTTTTGTCCCTGGTCCTGGACACGCAGAGGAATTCCTTGGCGTGAAGGCAACGCAGAAGACATCGCCGCCGTCGAAAGACACGTTGCCTTCCAAATAGGTATCTTCAGTGATCCCGTTTACACCACAGGCGACTGGCCACAAATCGTGAAAGACACTCTTCCGCCGGATTTTCTCCCTCGGTTTACAGAGGAGGAACAGAAGGATCTCTTGGGTGGGTCTCCTGTGGGGTTTGATTTACACTGGAATTAACCCCTCGACTATCTATGTACCTACCTAGGCTCTGCAGACTTTTACGCTACCGACGCATACAGGACATTTTTCAACGCCGCTCCCCTCGATGGCCTTGACGCATGCGTAAACAACACTGCACATCCCAACTGGCCGACGTGTAACATCGAGGTGGCATACGACTCCATCCCAGGTTCAGGCTGGGCAGTAGGTCCTGCATCGGACCCGCAAACTTCAGATTGGTTGTTCGCTACGCCACAGTGGTTTAGACATGCAATGGAGGAGATTCATAGGAGGTGGCCAACGAATAAGATCGTGAGTTTTACTGGATGTTTTGATTTTGTTTTTATTGACCTCCTTGCGTCGTCGGCGTCGATTGTCTACAGATGCTTTCAGAGTTTGGCTTCACGCAGCCCTTTGAAGGGAGCAGAGTCCCTAATGAGATTTATATCGCTACCGATGACCCTGATCGAACTAGTGCGTTGTTTGACTTCTTTCCTTCCTTTTCCTTCGAAATAATAAAACCTTTCCGCACCTTTTGCACAGACTACTTTATGAGCTATCTCAGCGAGCTCTTACTCTCGATAAACGAAGATGATATTCCGTTGGCTGGTGCTTTTGCCTGGGGTATGTTTCGAGTGCTATGATGCCAAATTCCTTACAACTAATTGTACGCTATAGCAATGGTCGACAATTCCGAATGGACCAGCGGAGAGAGTGCTAGGTATGTCATGATCGTTTTGCATGCTCCGCCGAGGTCGCTTATATTGAATCATTAGGTTCGGAATCCAACATGTCAATTACTCAACGCCTATGCTTGATAGGACGTTCAAGAGGTCTGCGTTGGCATTGTGTGAGTTCCCTTCGAAGCTTCAAATTCCTGTGATATTGTTTACTTAGGAACATGGTCGATGCTTCACAGCGGAGTTCTTCCAAGCACATTTACCCTGAAGGCTGAAAGGGCGATGGAGTTGTATAAGTTGGAGAAATGTAATTGTATGTATATAGGCCACGTACAACTTTGTTCTGGAAATACTCAATGTTGATGGTATAATGGTTATACATCTGTGCGTGCAAGATTTGGGTTCAACTTGCTACTGGAAATATTGCTGGCCTTGACACCCTTATAAGTTATTCTTTGAATTTTTGCAGCCTGTATGCATGGACAGCATTGCCCAACAACCCAGGGTTTTTGTTTGATAATACAGTTAGTAAATGAAAAATTCATATATTTTCAAGTAAGTATGTAAATAGAGAAGATTGAGAAGTAACAATGATAGAAACAAGTAGTAATTTCATTTGCAAGTGAATAGCGAGTCAAAAAAACATTTGTTGGACTTCAGTCCTCAATACAACGGAACCATTCTTCCCCATATACACAATCTTCAAGGGATATCTTGTTGTGTCCTTTTCGAGATATAATGCATGGATTTTGTGGCCTACATAATGCTTTACGGAACTGGGGAGGAATCCAGATTATACCATGGGGAAGATTGGGAAAGAAAATCCAGCCATCACTGGATAGATGCCAGCTGTTGTGTGCTACATATCTAGGTAAACACCAACTATGAACAGAAAAAAAATTGGGACACTACCTTGGAAAGATTGGTGGTGGTGTATGTGTGTGTTACATATTGGAAACTCAGTGTTGACATCCCATATCCTTATTGTGTGATCATCTGACCCAGACACAATTCTAGTTCCGTCAGGTGAAAAGGCTACTGACTGAACTGAATCTTGATGACCTTCCAAAGGATCACCTATCTGGGTGCCCATAGTTGCATCCCAGATCCTTATTGTGTGATCACCTGACCCAGACACAATTCTAGTTCCATCAGGTGAAAAGGCCACTGAAAAAACTGAATCTTGATGACCTTCCAAAGCATCACCTATCTGGGCATCAGTAGTTGCATCCCAGATCCTTATTGTGCAATCATCTGACCCAGACACAATTCTAGTTCCATTGTGTGAGAAGGCCACTGACCAAACTGAATCTTCATGACCTTCCAAAGGATCACCTATCTGGGTACCAGTAGTTGCATCCCAGATCCTTATTGTGCGATCATCTGACCCAGACACAATTCTAGTTCCATCAGGTGAAAAGGCCACTGACCAAACTGAATGTCCATGACCTTCCAAAGGATCATCTTCCAAAGGATCAACTATCTGGGCATCCCAGATCCTTATTTTGTGATCATCTGACCCAGACACAATTCTAGTTCCATTGTGTGAGAAGGCCACTGACCAAACTGAATCTTCATGACCTTCCAAAGGATCAACTATCTGGGCACCCGTAGTGGCATCCCAGATCCTTATTTTGTGATCATCTGACCCAGACACAATTCTAGTTCCATTGTGTGAGAAGGCCACTGACCAAACTGAATCTTCATGACCTTCCAAAGGATCACCTATCTGGGTACCAGTAGTTGCATCCCAGATCCTTATTGTGCGATCATCTGACCCAGACACAATTCTAGTTCCATCAGGTGAAAAGGCCACTGACCAAACTGAATGTTCATGACCTTTCAAAGGATCAACTATCTGGGCACCCGTAGTTGCATCCCAGATCCTTATTTTGTGATCATCTGACCCAGACACAATTCTAGTTCCATCAGGTGAAAAGGCCACTGACCTAACTGAACCTTGATGACCTTCCAAAGCATCACCTATCAGGGCATCAGTAGTTGCATCCCAGATCCTTATTGTGTGATCATCTGACCCAGACAAAATTCTAGTTCCATCAGGTGAAAAGGCCACTGACTGAACTGAATCTTGATGACCTTCCAAAGGATCACCTATCTGGGCACCTGTAGTTGCATCCCAGATCCTTATTGTGTGATCATCTGACCCAGACACAATTCTAGTTCCATCAGGTGAAAAGGCCACTGACTGAACCCAATGTCCATGACCTTCCAAAGCATCACCTATCTGGGCACCCATAGCGGCATCCCAGATCCTTATTGTGTAATCACCTGACCCAGACACAATTCTAGTTCCATCATGTGAAAAGGCCACTGACCAAATTGAATGTCCATGACCTTCCAAAGGATCACCAATCTGGGCACCCATAGTTGCATCCCAGATCCTTATTGTGTTATCACATGACCCAGACACAATTCTAGTTCCGTCAGGTGAAAAGACCACTGACTGAACTGAATCTCCATGACCTTCCAAAGGATCACCTATCTGGGCACCTGTAATTGCATCCCAGATCCTTATTGTGTGATCATGTGACCCAGACACAATTCTAGTTCCATCAGGTGAAAAGGCCACTGACCAAACTGAATGTCCATGACCTTTCAAAGGATCACCTATCTGAGCACCAGTATTTGCATCCCAGATCCTTATTGTGTGTTCAAGTGACCCAGACACAATTCTAGATCCATCAGGTGAAAAGGCCACTGACAAAACTAACTTTTTATGACCTTTCAAAGGATCACCTATCTGAGCACCAGTAGTTGCATCCCAGATCTTTATTGTCTTGTCCTGTGACCCAGACACAATTCTAGTTCCATCAGTTGAAAAGGCCACTGAAGTAACATCACCCTTATGACCCTTCAATATTATGTCAGTAATCCGATTTTGTGCTCGGGCTTCTATCCTCAAACTCCTTTTTACTTGGGGCTTACATTCCAAATCATTTTCCCAAAAAGGTATAATACTGAGATAAAGATGTGGAGTCCTGCCTCTTACTTCTCCAGATGAAAATTGGATCAGTAAATTCCGGAGGTATTGTAAGATCGATGTTGCTTCTGATGTAGGATAACTATGCAGTAATTTCTATGACAATTTCAGTCTCTGATTTGCAATTATTCTACTATGTGGTGCTCACCTTATGCATTGAATTTATAGCTTCTCCACAATTTGGCAGTAGACCCAGTAAGCTCATAGCTTCAATCCAATATACTCCCTTTGCCTTCAAGAACTCCTTCAGTGTCTCTATACCATTTTCTTGAAACTCAGATTGCAGGAAATGATAACTCCAAAACTGACAGGAATACTGAAGTGCTTCTCCTATATTTTCCTCAATCCTCCCATCAAAGTTAAAGACTTCCTTATCTGGTATGAATGATGAAGGAAGATTACAAATGTTAAATCTCAGTTGCTCCATTACTGTGAAACATGCCAATGTCAATTTCAGATGCTGAGATGCAGGGATGTACATAATACCCTCAACTTGTTTGAAGGTGGTAATGAAGTCAGGGAAGGATGCATGAAAAGTAAAAATGCAGTTATTTTGATCTGAGATATAACAAACTGCTTGCAGCCTGGCAATCAGATCTATTACAAGATCCACTTCAATTTCTAGGAGCTCAGCTATAGCATTGCATGTCAATGGCTTTCCTGCAGTAATGATTGCATAAATAATCATCCAATCATCTTCAGTCTCATAGGAGAGCCCTTCTGCTGAAATTGCATCATTCATAATTCCAGCATAAAGTTGTTTGATATCCTCAGGGTTGTTTCCCTGCTTAAGTGAATGTGTCAATCTTGCTTGCTGTTTTGTATGGCTGCTGACACCCTTCACAAATTTCACAACAGTTGATGCATAAATGAAAAGAGCTCCTGACAGTTCCTTAAGGGTCTGCAGCTGCTCCTCTGAAGGAGATATCTTGCTCAGTTCAGCCTTCACATAGGTGTATATATCTTGCTGGACAGAAACTGTCCTCCACTTGATGCAAGATAAATTCTTTAACTCTGGGAATAGAACCCATGGGGCTTGGATGCATCAGTTGTAGAATTGCCTGTTCTGGGCGACTAGTCAGGAAAAACTTTAAACCAGGCAATTCCTGGTCCTGGATTGCAGATATGAGAGGTTTGAGAACCAGCGAAACATTTTCACATTCATCTAAAGCATCCAGAATAAGAACTGGTGGATATGGTGCTGTTTCTCCATTCATGACAGTCCTCCAAGGTGCAATCAGGAGAGTTTTGATTTGCTTTCCTGGATCCTTTACTGCAAGATCAGGATCTTTTTGCAAGGCATTTCTCAGTGAAGTAGCAAATATTTCTGAATATTTTGCTAGCTGGTATGCCAATGTGGGTATCACCAAACAGTGATTCCTACACTCAGGAATTTGGCGGGAGCAGAAGAAAGTCCCAGCAAGCAAGCCTTTATGTTCTAGTCTTGTGCAAAGAGACATGGCAATTGTGCTTTTGCCTGTTCCAGCCATGCCACACATCCAGTAGCCTAATGGCACATCTGACTGAGGATTGATTGCCCATCTCTCAATGTCTGAGAGAATTTGTTCCCTTGTGCCTGGACAGCAAACCTTGCGAGAATATTTTATGCCATTAGTCTGCATCATAGAATGCCTGTGGTGAATAAGACAGCCTTCCAATGATTTCCTATCAATAGATGAGATTTTAGTTGATCCATTGACTGCATTTCATAAACTTACTTCCAAAATTGTAGTTGATTGAGATCCATGATAAGAGAAGCTATTATATTGATCTCCTTGAACACTGTTAAACTGTGAATCATGTATTGAAAAATCTTCGAGCATTTTGCAAAGATTGCTGAAGACATGATGGTGGTTGATGTTCAAGTGATGAATGTAACGTTGTCACACTTAGGTTACCCTTCCCACGAACTACTTGAGGGCAGGCTCTGAGGGTAATTAGAGCTTGGACTCCACACCTATCGTTGACTATGTACCATTAATTCAGCTGCTTCATATTCAGTTAATGCAGTTGGTTTTCTATGTCGCTGGTCTTCTAGTCTCGGGTGTATCTAAGGCTTCAGTGTCAATATGGGTACTTTACTTAACAAAAATAGACACCGAATACATTTTTTAAGTATATCCATGTAAGGATGTAGTTATCCAGTGGCTTGAACGATTCTGAACTCAGACTCATAGAGGAGGGGGGATACCGACAAAAGCAGACCCAGCTCCTGCAAGTCCGCGGTGCGTCGTTCCGGACCGGACGAGACTCGGGGCTCAATTCGTCTCTTCGTTGCTTCTTACCACGACGTCCAAATCATACACTCACTGACTCAAATCACGCTCGCAATTACATCGTAATCATCCGTCCAAATCAGCTCATTCTCTCCTCTTCCACATCTATCGTATCGGATACTCAAACATTCCCGGGAATAAAATAATCGGTATGATTCACGGAAACGAAACTGAAAGGAGGGGGTTATCATGTAACGTAGGAGGTCGATACAGCGCGAGTGCGAGGGTGATTATGCTCTTTTCTACTATGATATGGTGAATTCTTTGATTCGGTTTATCTGGGCATAAGGAAGGGAACTAACGATCATGTTACACTCTTGCTTGTAGATTGGTTACAGATATTCCATTCTTGTCCACTCCATTCCGCTCAACCTCGCATCGCAGCCCGACCCAGCTCAGCCATAAACAAGAAGCCAACCACCAACCAGTGTCACGAATCACGGATGCTGCTAGAAGTTGGAATCGATTCGTAGGCCCATTGCTCAGTCTATAAACCGCATGGATGGATAAATATACACGTCGTAGATGAGCAGAGAGAAGCAGGGTTTAGGCTGACAAACCAGTTGTTGCAAAGCAAGGCGAGCGGCGGATGGGTATGGGTACGGCTTCGGGTCTACACGTCCTTCCTTTGACAACTGGCACCAACCAATCACTCCAAACCGGAGATTCGGACTGGTCCTCCCTCACGCCATCGATGCGTCCTCAAGTCTGGAGTCGGATGGACGCGTCCGCCTCTCAGGTCCGTACTCAACTCAGCACTCTACTTCATCACTCGAACCCACTTCCCCTACATCCCCTAACATCTTACACCGTTCAGTGGATTGGATTGACTCGTTACTTCTGCTGGTACCCGGTATATATACCTCTTATGTCAAGTCCCCATCAACGTCGACGTCGTCTTCCGTCTTTCGTCTTTATGTCGCATCGTATCTCAAGATTCACCCA
This sequence comes from Gymnopus androsaceus JB14, assembly GCA_009733575.1. Lineage (NCBI taxonomy): Eukaryota > Fungi > Basidiomycota > Agaricomycetes > Agaricales > Omphalotaceae > Gymnopus > Gymnopus androsaceus. Next base: position 85,368 of record ML769604.1, read on the forward strand.
GTCCAACACTGATAATGATATAATAAGGACTGATAATCTTTAACCATTGAACGGTTGTTCTGCTAGAGTGCAGCGAGCTACAGCAAGTGCAAGTACTGTGTCGATATAAAAGTATGGACTCAAGAGTACGAGCAGCTAGATCCGGATAAGCATCGGACCCGGGAAGTGGTTGAACAGCGTTGAGAGTGAGCTGGGGGTGAGCAAACCGAGCGGATTAAATGATTCAACTTCAGTGAGCGACGTTGATTCAGGAGAGTGAAAAAGACATCTGTCGGATTTAATTGCATTGAAAAACAACTCATTACCACGACCTGATGCGTGAAATCAAAAAATCATAACATGCATCTCAGTACTCCATCTCCTGGCTGAGAGTCGAACTCACCTTTTGCGCGATTACTCCGATGTATGACAAGCGCGACATATATATTACCAGAGAGTTAAAACTACAACATGTATGTCGTCCTAGTAGAGTTCACTTCTACACTCTAATACAGCTTCATCCCATCTTTCACTCCCTACTCCTGCCGCGACGATAAACAGATCCGTCGGGTCATACACGCTCTTCACTTCTCTAGCCGTTCATAATTTGGTCCGTTAAACGTTACCCGAAAGTCCGGTTCCAATTTATCCACTTCATCGGTATATGGACCCACTATCTTCACCTGCGAGAGCAACCAAAGCAGCTCGTTGCATGCCGGTACTAAAAAGTTGCTCTTGTTCGAGTACCTCGGGTACGCGGGACGTGCCGTTCCAGGGAGTTGAAGATGATTATCTTGATACAGTAATTAAAGGACAGTTAGTCAAGGAACGAATACGAAAAAGTACAAACTCGCATGCGTACATGGGTTTCGGCAGTTTCCAGGCAGGATTGAGAGCAGAACTTATGTTTGCGTTTTCCGATACTTGACCTCCGCAACCATATTACCGAGGATTCTGTTACCAGCGATCGGATTAATTCAACTAGCTAGAACGAAAAAAAAAAAAAAAAACACCACTCACTGCTCTGAAATATCCAAATTGCACAACAGCCTCAAGTCCAAGTCGTCCAAGCCAATTCAACCCATTCTTCGACTTTTCCCACTTATTTCTTGATTTCAATCCAGAAAATCCATAGAGACGAACAGATGAGATGTTCTGAAGCGAAAATGAGTGAATACGAGAATCTCTGTCTTGCTCTTGCTGAAAGTGAAAGAAAAAAGTTAGACGCTCATCGACGCCATTTTGCTTTTCGACATGACATCTACGAGTTGTCGCTGTACATATTTCCATGATCATCGGGCTTCTTCATCGACTCGTCCGTTTTCTGGTCTCGCGCGTTCATGCACAGAAAAGCAGCTCACTGCTCAGGAAGCTGTAATCGTGTTCAATTTGGAATGGAATGAATAGGAATTCAGCCTTCAAACAACTAGAGGATTGGTCTTTCGTCCAGCAGTCGTCTGGTCTCCTTCATGTATATTGGAAGATTATAAATTGACGTCCTGTAGTTGTCAACGCTAGTATCGCACCCCGAGGTTAGATCAATTGAAATATTTACTTAAAGACGTGTCTGACCCTTTCCTCTTCCCCAAAAGCATTATGCCTTTGCTCCACAGCTAATCTCTTGCAAATACTCTGCTTTTCAGCGCGGGACAGACCTTTTCGTCCTCTTCCGCAACCCAGGTTGTGTCACTGACTAGGTGTTCCCAGCAGCAGCGTCGCTTCTACTCTCAGTATCGTTGTCTCGAGCTCTGCACCTGCAACTGGTACTATCAGTGCAACAGCTCCTCCTATAACATCCTTCCTGGTTCCACCAATCCCGAACAAACCCCTCTCGGAATCCAAAGCTTTTCATTCCCTCCTGTTGGCTCCGTGTCTCGGGATTACTCTCCCTCTGGTCTAGCTCAATTATGGGATCTGGTAGGTGCATTCCTCCGCTGTGCATTTGCGTATGTACCAAGTGCTTACTTTCATGCCTTCCATTCCAGGTCGGATCCGTCGAACCTCCCCCATTCACCACCACTGCTACCCAACCGCATCCATCGTACTTTCTTCTCCTCCCACACCGGCGTTACACCTCCCAGGCATACTCAACCGGGCCCAAAGATATACTCTCGGACACTCACTGACTCAAATCACGCTCGCAATTACATCGTAATCATCCGTCCAAATCAGCTCATTCTCTCCTCTTCCACATCTATCGTATCGGATACTCAAACATTCCCGGAATAAAATAATCGGTATGATTCACGGAAACGAAACTGAAAGGAGGGGGTTATCATGTAACGTAGGAGGTCGATACAGCGCGAGTGCGAGGGTGATTATGCTCTTTTCTACTATGATATGGTGAATTCTTTGATTCGGTTTATCTGGGCATAAGGAAGGGAACTAACGATCATGTTACACTCTTGCTTGTAGATTGGTTACAGATATTCCATTCTTGTCCACTCCATTCCGCTCAACCTCGCATCGCAGCCCGACCCAGCTCAGCCATAAACAAGAAGCCAACCACCAACCAGTGTCACGAATCACGGATGCTGCTAGAAGTTGGAATCGATTCGTAGGCCCATTGCTCAGTCTATAAACCGCATGGATGGATAAATATACACGTCGTAGATGAGCAGAGAGAAGCAGGGTTTAGGCTGACAAACCAGTTGTTGCAAAGCAAGGCGAGCGGCGGATGGGTATGGGTACGGCTTCGGGTCTACACGTCCTTCCTTTGACAACTGGCACCAACCAATCACTCCAAACCGGAGATTCGGACTGGTCCTCCCTCACGCCATCGATGCGTCCTCAAGTCTGGAGTCGGATGGACGCGTCCGCCTCTCAGGTCCGTACTCAACTCAGCACTCTACTTCATCACTCGAACCCACTTCCCCTACATCCCCTAACATCTTACACCGTTCAGTGGATTGGATTGACTCGTTACTTCTGCTGGTACCCGGTATATATACCTCTTATGTCAAGTCCCCATCAACGTCGACGTCGTCTTCCGTCTTTCGTCTTTATGTCGCATCGTATCTCAAGATTCACCCAGTCCAACACTGATAATGATATAATAAGGACTGATAATCTTTAACCATTGAACGGTTGTTCTGCTAGAGTGCAGCGAGCTACAGCAAGTGCAAGTACTGTGTCGATATAAAAGTATGGACTCAAGAGTACGAGCAGCTAGATCCGGATAAGCATCGGACCCGGGAAGTGGTTGAACAGCGTTGAGAGTGAGCTGGGGGTGAGCAAACCGAGCGGATTAAATGATTCAACTTCAGTGAGCGACGTTGATTCAGGAGAGTGAAAAAGACATCTGTCGGATTTAATTGCATTGAAAAACAACTCATTACCACGACCTGATGCGTGAAATCAAAAAATCATAACATGCATCTCAGTACTCCATCTCCTGGCTGAGAGTCGAACTCACCTTTTGCGCGATTACTCCGATGTATGACAAGCGCGACATATATATTACCAGAGAGTTAAAACTACAACATGTATGTCGTCCTAGTAGAGTTCACTTCTACACTCTAATACAGCTTCATCCCATCTTTCACTCCCTACTCCTGCCGCGACGATAAACAGATCCGTCGGGTCATACACGCTCTTCACTTCTCTAGCCGTTCATAATTTGGTCCGTTAAACGTTACCCGAAAGTCCGGTTCCAATTTATCCACTTCATCGGTATATGGACCCACTATCTTCACCTGCGAGAGCAACCAAAGCAGCTCGTTGCATGCCGGTACTAAAAAGTTGCTCTTGTTCGAGTACCTCGGGTACGCGGGACGTGCCGTTCCAGGGAGTTGAAGATGATTATCTTGATACAGTAATTAAAGGACAGTTAGTCAAGGAACGAATACGAAAAAGTACAAACTCGCATGCGTACATGGGTTTCGGCAGTTTCCAGGCAGGATTGAGAGCAGAACTTATGTTTGCGTTTTCCGATACTTGACCTCCGCAACCATATTACCGAGGATTCTGTTACCAGCGATCGGATTAATTCAACTAGCTAGAACGAAAAAAAAAAAAAAAAACACCACTCACTGCTCTGAAATATCCAAATTGCACAACAGCCTCAAGTCCAAGTCGTCCAAGCCAATTCAACCCATTCTTCGACTTTTCCCACTTATTTCTTGATTTCAATCCAGAAAATCCATAGAGACGAACAGATGAGATGTTCTGAAGCGAAAATGAGTGAATACGAGAATCTCTGTCTTGCTCTTGCTGAAAGTGAAAGAAAAAAGTTAGACGCTCATCGACGCCATTTTGCTTTTCGACATGACATCTACGAGTTGTCGCTGTACATATTTCCATGATCATCGGGCTTCTTCATCGACTCGTCCGTTTTCTGGTCTCGCGCGTTCATGCACAGAAAAGCAGCTCACTGCTCAGGAAGCTGTAATCGTGTTCAATTTGGAATGGAATGAATAGGAATTCAGCCTTCAAACAACTAGAGGATTGGTCTTTCGTCCAGCAGTCGTCTGGTCTCCTTCATGTATATTGGAAGATTATAAATTGACGTCCTGTAGTTGTCAACGCTAGTATCGCACCCCGAGGTTAGATCAATTGAAATATTTACTTAAAGACGTGTCTGACCCTTTCCTCTTCCCCAAAAGCATTATGCCTTTGCTCCACAGCTAATCTCTTGCAAATACTCTGCTTTTCAGCGCGGGACAGACCTTTTCGTCCTCTTCCGCAACCCAGGTTGTGTCACTGACTAGGTGTTCCCAGCAGCAGCGTCGCTTCTACTCTCAGTATCGTTGTCTCGAGCTCTGCACCTGCAACTGGTACTATCAGTGCAACAGCTCCTCCTATAACATCCTTCCTGGTTCCACCAATCCCGAACAAACCCTCTCGGAATCCAAAGCTTTTCATTCCCTCCTGTTGGCTCCGTGTCTCGGGATTACTCTCCCTCTGGTCTAGCTCAATTATGGGATCTGGTAGGTGCATTCCTCCGCTGTGCATTTGCGTATGTACCAAGTGCTTACTTTCATGCCTTCCATTCCAGGTCAGATCCGTCGAACCTCCCCCATTCACCACCACCGTTACCCCACCGCATCCATCGTACTTCCTCCTCCACGACCAGCGTTATACTCCCAGGCATACTCAACCGGGCCCAAAGATATACTCTCGGATTTGAAACTCCCTTCTGGGTTTTTCTTTGGTGTGGCTGCTGCGTATCAGGTCGAGGGTGCGGTAAAAAATGAAGGAAAGGGCCGAATCATTGGGATTGGTAAGTAGCGTAACCCAGGCGTAGTGGGATCTTGGTACTGACCTTTTCGATACAGTGCACAGGGCCGCTCATATCCCGGGAGTGGTATGGGATAATACGACGGGTTAGTTTGCGGGTACCCTTTAGTCTTTCAAAATCACGATTGATGGTACTCTAGCGGTCGTCGACCTGCATTACTATTACAAGGAAGATATCGCAAGCATGGGAGTCAACGCGCATTCGTTTTCGTGAGTCTCAGTCCCAGTACCGTTTTTGCAATGTGCATCTAATGCTTCGTAGTCCCGAATCTACCCCTTCGGAGCAGCCGACTTGCCTGTTAACCAAGCCGACCGATGGGACTCTGGTCAACGGAAATCAGACCCAGTTTAATGGCTATCGAAAATAGCTGGGGTTGGTACAAAAGCTCGTAAATCTCTCCAAACATACTGTCTCTTGCAGCGCTCATTATTGCATCTCTCTAATCTTTCTCTGCCTTTTAATGATGTGCAATCATTATTAACATATCTCTGTCGTTTTGTTATATATCTAGTCAACCTTGGGCTTTTTGGTTGATTCTTTCGGAGTTGCAATCCGGTCGATACACTGCTTCATTTGGTAACTAATAGCTAGAGTCTAGACTGCCAATATCAGTTGACTTTCCTTTCTGTTTTGTATCTCTATTACATGGATATAATCCGACGAGAAGGAGAATATGATTTGTCTACATTTTGACTATCTAAGGACTCACATTTTCAGAGCAACGCAGCATTCATGACTCCCGATCCTTGGAATAGTTGACTTCAAGCTTCAAGCAAATTATACATGGTGAAAGTTGGTTTCATTACAAGCTTGAAGCTCAAAGCTCGTCAACTATGCAAATGTACATGCATACACAAAAAGATTACAAAAGTATATGTAAAGGTACTATGGACAACAACAGAGACAACTGACAAAAGCTTTTGATCCTTGGTAGAAAGTCTATCAAGTCCGTCCCTCGCAGAGGGTGCTATCATCAAAGATAACATGACAGAAGAACAAAAGGATGAAGCAGAGAATGCAAATGATAACGAGCGGATTCGATGAGAGAAATCTCAAGTCCAAAAGAGAGAGAGAGAGAGAGAGAGAGAGAGAGAGAAATGATATTTCGGAGTCCTTGGCAGAACGCGAATGCGAGGGGAAATCTAAACACCAAAAGATTGAGCCATATGAATGAAAAAGAAACTTGAATGATCACGTATGCTGAAGACGAATGTCGCCAGTAACAGCTTCAGCTGCACAATCACAGGTCGAGAGACCGTTTTCCACCGTTGTTAGCAAAGGCTGCATTTGGGTACAGTCGCTCATGATGCCACCGATGATGGTCTTGAGTTCGTTGCTCAGGGTCGGAAGACCAGAGCACGTCTGAGAAAGGCTGAGCAGTTCGGCGACGAGACGAGAAGGGGGTCAGCGGCGGTAGGATCCAGCACAAGAAGAGCGACATAAACATCAACCTCGCCCAACAAACCATTGATTTCGCTCAAGAGGCTTGTCGTCGCATTGGCAGGATCAGGATTAGGGCCATTGCAGCCGCAGGAGGAGGAGTTGAACTTGGCTGCCCGATCATGCATGGTCAAAACCAACCGTACAATTGCGCTAACATCTTTGGCAAGCTTTTGAGCAGTAAGAGACGTCGACGATGGGGACGGTGAAGGAGACAGCGAGGGTACAGGACCATTGAAGCTATGAATAATCTTCCCTGCACCGAGATCCTGGGCAACAGTGTCGGTGGATGCATCGATATCGGCACCGTACAAAAGCTTCTCATCGGCGGTTGGTTGTTCGTCGATCTCAATTCAGGGTCGACAGAGCTGCTAGTCGTAGAAGGAGAGCCATTGCCAGAGTTTGTCGCTGAAGCGTTCGAAGAACCAGAGAGGGAAGTGTCCACGCAAGGCTCACTAGAAGTATCCGATGAAGCAGAGGTACTAGAAACGGAAGTGGCAGACGAAACCGAAGATCCATCAACCTCACTAAGAGTGGAGGAAGCAACGGGTACGCCAACAGAAACACCAACATTTGTGGCAGTTGGCTTGACCGAAGCTGATACATCGATACCAGAACCACTCAATGAACCTGAAGATGCAGGACTAGCTCCGTTCGAGGTAGAGTTTCCTGATGAAACAGGAACGGTACTTGGGACACTAGAAGTACCAGAAACGGAAGTGGAAGACGAGACCGAAGATCCAGTACCATCAACTCCACTAGGACTGGATGAAGCGACGGGTACGCCAATAGAAACACCAACATTTGTGGCAGTCAGATTAACCGAGGCTGATACATCGATACCAGAACCATTCAATGAACCAGAAGCGGGCAGGCCTGAAGACGTAGGACCAGCTCCGTTCGAACCAGAGGGGCCTGATCCATTCAATGAACCAGGGACAGAAACACCGGTCGGAACACTAGAAGTAGCACCCAGTGGAACAGAGGCACCAGAAACCGAAGTGGGAGACGAAACCGAAGATCCAACACCATCATTTCCACTAGGAGTCAATGAAGTAACGGGTACGCCAATAGAAACACCGACACTCGTGGCAGTTGGATTAACTGAAGCTGATACATTGATACTAGAGCCACTTGATGAACCGGAAGCGGGATTAGAACCAGACGTCACGCCTGAAGGCGCAGATGCAGAGCCGTTACCTGATCCATTCGGTGAACCGGAGGAAGGAGTACCTGCACCTGGCACATTGGAAGGAGCAATCGATGAAGCAGAAGACCAAGTTTGACGCTCCGGTAGGAGTCCCAGCACCTGCACTGTTCGGACCTGATGGACAGGTGGACGAGGAAGATGCAGCACCAGCACCTGAGGGCAGCGGAGACGTGGATCCAGGTCCTACACCGACACCAGATGAAGATGACGAAGGAGCTAGAAATTGTACATTTCAGTTGTCATAAAATTAAAAAGAAAGAACATATACTAACCAGATTCTCCATTGCAGTCACAGTCTTCTGCATCCTTAGAATGTCTACTAATTCCTCCAAATTTGGTCAGACCGGGAATGAGACCATTGACCACATTGTTCAGTGTTGAGTCTAGTGGTTGGCAGCAGCAACAGGCTGACCTCCGAGATTAACGACGAGATCACTGCCAGAGGCTCCGGCGGCTGAAGAAGTGAAAGCGGAAGTAGATTCCTCACATGGTTCCGATTCGGTAGGTGAAGGCAAAGGAACAGGAACAGGAGAAGGAGGTGGAGATGGCCAACCTAAGATTTGAGGTCAATCATATTGAATAAAATAAGAACAAAAAGAAAAAACTAACCAGATTCTCGATCGCAGCCACTGTTCGAACTGGATGGACAGGTGAAGGGCGGAGATGTAGAACAAGAAACAGCCCCAGCACCTGAGGGCAGCGGAGATGTGGATCCAGCTCCTACACCGACACCAGATGAAGATGGCGAAGATGTGGGAAGAGGAGCATCCACAGCAACATCGGATGATAAAGAAGTAGGAGCTAGTAGCCGTATTTTTCAGTCAGCATAGATTTTTTTGAAACAAAAGAACAACTAACCTGACTCTCCATTGCTACCACAATCTTCTGCATCTTCGAAATGTACAATGCTTCCAGGGTTAAGAAGCCCTTTGGGCCCTCCAAGAGTGAGACCGAGACCGAGAAGCATATTGTCCAACAATGGGCCAAGGGCGAGGCCAGCGACAGGTTTGTGTGCGAGACTAACGATGACAGTATGATCACTGCTCCAGAGCTTGAAGGAGTTGCGGCAGTGGATTCCTTGCATGGTAGACTCAAAGGAATGCATTTTCGGAGCTGGCGAATCGGAAGACCTGGGAAGAATGAATTTTAATTGAGGGTGTGGAGTGGAAGGCGGTTTCAACGCACTTTGCTGTCGCCACGGACGAAGATCTTACCCTTTGAAGGGTAGATACGGTAGCCGGAGAAGGAGTCAATCTCGACCTTCTATTCTCGTTGAAAAGATGATCAGTACTGGTTTTCCAAAGGATACAGGCAACTCACCATCTAGAACAGAAGAAATGGCACAGAAAAAGAGTCAGCACAACAACATCCAAATCGCAGTCCCAAGTCATTGTCATCCGCAACACCGATCCAGCCTCTGTCTCGTGAAATGGGTTGTTTTTCTGCCCATTGGCAAGCTCGTGAACCGGAGAGTACGTTCGGACGACTTTTGGGTATGAATTCGAGGTACTCACCTTGATTTGTTATCTTGACTCTTGAAGTCGTTCGGAAAATTGAAAGGGAAAAAGCCACAAACAAGATTCGGCTCGTTCGGCACAATTAGACGCTCGTCGACACTCGGGCGTCTAACTATCGATAATGCATCTCCGAGTTGTCGCTACTTCTATCTATCTGTTCTCATGACCATCGGGCTTGCTCATCGACTCGTCAGTTCTCTGGTCTCGCGCGATCATGTACAGAACAACTCATAGTTAGGCAAGCTTCATTATGTTCAATTTGGTACGGAATGAATGGGAATCCAACCTTCAAACAACCAGAGGATTGGTCTTTCGTCCAGCAGTCATCTGGTCTCCACCCTCCATATCAGAAAATTATAATATGATGTTCTGTGCTTCTCAACATTGGTATCACACCTCGAGGTCAGATCACTTGACGATGAGGGTAATAATTGAGCCCACCTTTGTTAAGTACTTAAAGACGCGTCTGACCCTTTCCTCTCTCCCGGAAACACCATGCGCTCTCTCCAAAGTTTATCTCTTGCAATAACCGTACTTTTCAGTGCGGAAAAGGCCTTTTCGGTCGTTTCATTGGCTAGTACTGGTAGTAGCGTCAGTTCTACTCCCAGTATCGTTGTCTCAAGCTCTGCACCTGCAACTGGTACTATCAGTGCAACAGCTCCTCCCATCACGTCTTTCCCTGCTCCACCAATTCCGCCACTTCCAACAAACCCTCTCGGAATCCAAAGCTTTTCATTCCCTCCTGTTGGCTCCTTGACTCGGGACTACTCTACCTCTGGTCTAGCTCAATTATGGGATCTGGTGGGTGCATTCTTCCATTGTGCACCAAGTACTTACTTTCATGCCCTCTATTCCAGGTCGGATCCGTCGAACCTCCCCCATTCACCACCACCGTCACCCCCACCGCATCCGTCGTACTTCCTTCTCCGCCACCAGCGTTATACCCCCAGGCATACTCAACCGGACCTAAAGATATACTCTTGGATTTGAAACTCCCTTCTGGGTTTTTCTTTGGTGTGGCTACTGCTGCGTATCAGGTCGAGGGTACGGTGAAGGATGAAGGAAAGGGCCCGAATCATTGGGATTGGTGAATAGCATAACCCAGGTGTAGTGGGATCTTGGTACTGACCTTTCGATGCAGGGCCGCTCATATCCCGGGAGTGGTATGGGATAATACGACGGGTTAGTTATGCAGTGGCACTTTCCTTCTATTCCGTAGTTGATAATATTCATTATTCCAGCCGACGTCGTCGACTTGCATTACTATTTCTACAAGGAAGACATTGCGCGTATTGCAGCCTTGGGAGTCAACGCGCATTCGTTTTTGTGAGTCTCAGTCCCAATACCGTTTTTTGCGATGTAATTTATTCTAATGCTTCCAAGTATCTCCTGGTCCCGAATCTACCCTTTCGGAGCAGCCGACTCGCCTGTTAACCAAGCTGGGCTTGATCATTATGCTGATGGTGCGTCGTTCAATGATACTACCAAACTTTAAGCGCACATTCTCCTCATTGCTTCATTCTACAGTGATAGCATCGCATTTGCAAGCCAATATAACCCCGGTAGTTACACTCCGTAAGACTCTGACGTACTTCCTTCTCCGAACAACTCTGATATATTGTACTACGTATATAGTACACTGGGACCCACCTCTCGCTCTAGCAGCTTATTACGGTGGATTTACTTCCCCAGAGATTGTTGACGATTTTATCAAGTACGTCCGCCCACTCCTACGACTTATCGCTGAATCGATAAACTTTTTTCTAGCTACGCCAAGACGGTTTTCACTGCGTACAATGGCTCGGTTCATACTTGGTAAGTAATATAAGCAAACATACAGATTCTACTCTCGCTGGCTTGAATTTACTGTTATTTACCTAGGTACACCTTCAACGAACCTCGACCTTTTTGTTCGGAATATTCAGGGGCTCCTTTCAGTGGGTTCCTTCCGATGTTCCCCCATTGCCAGTTACATATATATATATAATTTTTACAGATGCTACCCTCGCACCCGGAGTCAACAGTTCAACGGCAGAGTATCACTGTACTTATCATGTTTGTAAGTGAACCGCCTTTACTACACGACTCCAAAGTTCATCGACTGACTCCTCTTTTATGTAGTGAAAGCACACGCCGGAGCTGTAAAAGCATTCCGAGAAATGAACATTACAGGAGAGATTGCTTTTAAGAACGATGATTATGTGTACGTATTCTGCTATTTTCCACAGGTCCACTGACGCTGATTGATTCACTTCGTTTTCCCTTCTTCCCCTCTTCGTTCCTCTCCCCATTTTCCACTTCGAATTCTTTATTTTTGTCCCTGGTCCTGGACACGCAGAGGAATTCCTTGGCGTGAAGGCAACGCAGAAGACATCGCCGCCGTCGAAAGACACGTTGCCTTCCAAATAGGTATCTTCAGTGATCCCGTTTACACCACAGGCGACTGGCCACAAATCGTGAAAGACACTCTTCCGCCGGATTTTCTCCCTCGGTTTACAGAGGAGGAACAGAAGGATCTCTTGGGTGGGTCTCCTGTGGGATTTGATTTGCACTGGAATTAACCGCTTTACTATCTATAGGCTCTGCGGACTTTTACGCTACCGACGCATACAGGACATTTTTCAACGCCGCTCCCCTCGATGGCCTTGACGCATGCGTAAACAACACTGCACACCCCAACTGGCCGACGTGTAACATCGAGGTGGCATACGACTCCATCCCAGGCTCAGGTTGGGCAGTAGGTCCTGCATCGGACCCGCAGACTTCGGATTGGTTGTTCGCAACGCCGCAGTGGTTTAGACATGCGATGAAGGAGATACATAGGAGGTGGCCGACGAATAAGATCGTGAGTTTTACTACATGTTTTGAGTTTGTTTTATTGACCTCCTTGCGCCGGTTGTCTACAGATGCTTTCAGAGTTTGGCTTCACGCAGCCCTTTGAAGGAAGCAGAGTCCCGAATGAGATTTACATCGCTACAGATGACCCTGATCGAACTAGTACGTTGTTTAATTTCTGTCCTTCTTTTCCTTCGGAATAATCAAACCTTTCGCACCTTTTGCACAGACTACTTTATGAGCTACCTCAGCGAGCTCTTACTCTCGATAAATGAAGATGGGATTCCGTTAGCTGGTGCTTTTGCTTGGGGTATGTTTCGAGTGCTATGATGCCAAATTCCTTACAACTAATTGTACGCTATAGCAATGGTCGACAATTCCGAATGGACTAGTGGAGAGAGTGCTAGGTATGTCATGACCGTTCTGCCTGTTCCGCCGAGGTCGCTATTAGCACTGTGTGAGTTTCCTTCAAAACTTCAAATTCCTGTGATTTTTGTTTACTTACGAACATGGTCAATGCTTCACAGCGGAGTTCTTTCAGGCACATTTACCCTGAAGGCTGAAAGGACGATAGAGTTGGATGAGTTGGAGATGTGTAGGTATATACGTATATAGGCCATATCTAATTTTGTCCTGGTAATACTTAATGACGTTTATTGGTAGTGTAATGGCTATATATCTTTGCGGGTGTTTGCTTGCAAAATTTGGGTTCAACTCCCTACCGGGAATATTGCTGGCCTCCATATCCTTCCTTGTAAGTTATTCTTAGGAACTTCATTTATTCTTGCAACCTGTATGCATGGATAGGACTGCCTGCTAACCCAGGGTTTTGTTCGACAACACAGTTAGTAAATATAAATTCCATATATTTTCAAGTAAGTATGGAAGTGGAGAAGAGTAAGAAGTAAAAATGATAGAAAGAAGTCATTGTTTTGCAAAGGAACAGCAAGACAAAAAAAAAGTTGGACTTCAGTCCTCAATACAATGGAACCATTCTTCCCCATACGCACAATCTTCAAGGGATATCTTGGTGTATCCTGTTTTTGATATAATGCATGTATTCTGTGGCCTCCATAATGATCTACAAAACTGGGGAGGAATCCAGATTATACCATGAGGAAGATGGGGAAAGATAATCCAGCCATCACTGGATAAATGCCAGTGGTTGTGTGCTATATGTCTAGGTAAACACCAATTATGGACAGAGCAGATTGGAACACTACCTTGGACAGATTCATGGTGGTTTACCAGTCTTATTGTCTTGTCATCTGACCCAGACATGACTCTAGTTCCATCAGGCAAAAAGGCCACTGACTGGACTGAATCTTGATGACATTCCAGAAGTTCACCTATCTGAGCACCAGTAGCTGCATCCCAGATCCTTATTGTCTTGTCAACTGACCCAGACACAGTTCTAGTTCCATCAGGTGAGAAGGCCACTGACAAAACTGAATCTCCATGACCTTCCAGAGGTTCACCTATCTGAGCACCCATAGCTGCATGCCAGATCCTTATTGTCTTGTCATGTGACCCAGACACAATTCTAGTTCCATCAGGTGAAAAGGCCGCTGACAAAACCGAATCTTCATGACCTTTCAAAGGATCACCTATCTGAGCACCAGTAGTTGCATCCCAGATCCTTACTGTGTCATCACCTGACCCAGACACAATTTTAGTTCCATCAGGTGGAAAAGGCCACTGACCTAACTGAATCTTCATGACCTTTCAAAGGATCACCTATCTGAGCACCAGTAATGGCATCCCAGATCCTTATTATGTGATCTACAGACCCAGACACAATTCTAGTTCCATCAGGTGAAAAGGCCACTGACAACGCTGACAAAACCGAATCTTCATGACCTTTCAAAGGATCACCTATCTGAGCACCAGTAGTTGCATCCCAGATCCTTATTGTGTCATCATCTGACCCAGACACAATTCTAGTTCCATCAGGTGAAAAGGCCACTGACCTAACTGAATATTCATGACCTTTCAAAGGATCACCTATCTGAGCACCAGTAGTGGCATCCCAGATCCTTATTGTGTGATCATGTGACCCAGACACAATTCTAGTTCCATCAGGTGAAAAGGCCACTGACAAAACTGGATCTTCATGACCTTTCAGAGGATCACCTATCTGAGCACCAGTAGTGGCATCCCAGATCCTTATTGTGTCATCATGTGACCCAGACACAATTCTAGTTCCATCAGGTGAAAAGGCCACTGACAAAACTGAATCTCCATGACCTTTCAAAGGATCACCTATCTGAGCACCAGTAGTGGCATCCCAGATCCTTATTGTGTCATCATCTGACCCAGACACAATTCTAGTTCCATCAGGTGAAAAGGCCACTGACTTAACTGAATATTCATGACCTTTCAAAGGATCACCTATCTGAGCAACAGTAGTGGCATCCCAGATCCTTATTGTGTGATCATCTGACCCAGACACAATTCTAGTTCCATCAGGTGAAAAGGCCACTGACCTAACTGAATATTCATGACCTTTCAAAGGATCACCTATCTGAGCATCAGTAGTGGCATCCCAGATCCTTATTGTGTCATCATGTGACCCAGACACAATTCTAGTTCCATCAGGTGAAAAGGCCACTGACTTAACTGAATATTCATGATCTTTCAAAGGATCACCTATCTGAGCACCAGTAGTGGCATCCCAGATCCTTATTGTGTCATCATCTGACCCAGACACAATTCTAGTTCCATCAGGTGAAAAGGCCACTGACCTAACTGAATCTTCATGACCTTTCAAAGGATCACCTATCTGAGCACCAGTAGTGGCATCCCAGATCCTTATTGTGTCATCATCTGACCCAGACACAATTCTAGTTCCATCAGGTGAAAAGGCCACTGACAAAACTGCATCTTCATGACCTTTCAATATTATGTCAGTAATCCGATTTTGTGCTTGGACTTCTATCCTCAAACTCCTTTTCACTTGGGGCTTACATTCCAAATCATTTTTCCAAAAAGGAATAATACTGAGGTAAAGATGTGGAGTCCTGCCCCTTACTTCTCCAGATGAAAATTGGATCAATAAATTCCGGAGGTATTGTAATATCAATATTGCCTCTGAGGTAGGATAACTATCCAATAATTTCTATCAAAAGTTCAATCACTGATTTGCAATTATTTTACTATGTGGTGCTCACCTTATGCATCCAATTTATAGCTTCTCCACAGTTTGGCAATAGATCCAGTAAGCTCATTGCCTCAATCCAATATAATCCCTTGGCCTTCAAGAACTCCTTCAATCTCCTTATAGCACTTTCTTGGAGTTCAGATTGCAGGAAATGATAACTCCAAAACTGGCATGAATACTGAAGTGTTTCCCCTATACTTTTCTCAATGCTCTTATCCAAATTAATGACTTCTTTATCTGGTATGAATGATGAAGGAAGCTTACAGATATTGAATCTTAGCTTCTTCATTACTGTGAAACATGCCAATGTCAATTTCAGATGCTCAGATGTAGGGATGTACATAATACCCTCAACTTGTTTGAAGGTGGTTATGAAATCAGGGAAGGATGCATGAAAAGTAAAAACACAGTTATTTTGATCTGAGATATAGCAAACTGCTTGCAGTCTGGAAATCAGATCTGTTACAAGATCTACTTCAATCTCTAGGAGCTCAGCTATAGCATTGCATGTCAAAGGCTTTCCTGCAGTAACGACTGCATAGATAATCATCCAATCTTCTTTGGTCTCCTTATATAGCCCTTCTGCTGAAATTGCACCATTCATAATTCCAGCATAAAGTTGTTTCATATCCTCAGGGTTATTTCCCTGTTCAAAGTGAATGTCTTAATCTTGCTTGCTGTCTTGGATGGCTGCTAACACCTTCACAAATTTCACAACAGTTGATGCATAAATGAAAAGAGTTCCTGACAACTTCTTAAGAGTCTGCAGCTGCTCCTCTGCAGGAGACAAGCCATTCAGCTCAGCCTTGATATAAGTGTACACCATTCATGCAGTCCCAGGGTGCAATTGTTAGGAGCGTGCTACGAGCAAGCGGCAGAAAAGTATCGCCGACGGATTGTCGATGATCGATAGCGATTGCCG
>ML769604.1:102390-117452 GCA_009733575.1 Gymnopus androsaceus JB14
AGATATCTTGCTGGACAAAACTTTCTTCTACTTGGTGCAAGATAAATTCTTTAATTCTGGGCATAGACCCAGTTGTTAGGGAACTTGAATGCATCAGCTGTAGAATTGCTTGTTCTGGGCGACTAGTCAGGAAAAACTTTAAACCAGGCAATTCCTGGTCCTGGATTGCAGATATGAGAGGTTCAAGAACCAGTGAAACATCTTCACATTCATCTAAAGCATCCAGAATAAGAACTGGTAGAGATGGTGTGAGGTGTTGGACCGATGGTGAAGTTATTAACAACACCCCCCGCTACGTCGCGTAGTCCGATGAAGAGAGTAATCGTTGTCGGCGGAAGGCCGACAAACAATAGAGACAATGATGAAGGTAATCTCTAGAGAAGTAGTTATCCAAGTTGATATTTAAACTGAAGACTACTAAACACAATACGCTAGCTTATATACTCGAAGAGCTACCGGGCCGAGGTAAGTAAGTATTCAGTAGAAGTATAATAAGTATCGACAGTTAATTCAGTAGAAGAACAATAAGTAATATAAAGGATAAACAATAAGAATGAATAGAAACTTGCGAAGATTATCTGATGCTTGTTAACGGCGATCGTTCGGCGGCGCCGACCGATCGCGGTAATGTCGGTTGTAAGTATCGGGTGTCGCATGGATATAACAGTATCCCCCTCTTAGGCCTGAGCCCTCGAAGGCCTAAGCGGATATGCTATCGATGTCGGAAAATCCGTCAGTTAATAATTAGGTAATAGTAAAGGAAAGAAAATTGATTTCCTATTTCCAAGTCCGTCACCTGACTGGCCATCAGCGGCTAGAAAGCTCTAGATTTCTGACCCTGCATGGTTCCCATCTTCTTTATAAGTCGAACGATAATTTTGACTTAACCATTTTTTCCCCATCATGACCAACTCCTCTACTGCCACCACTACCGAGACAAAAACCAAACGCAAGGCTGGCGGCGCGAAGGTAGCGGAAAACTCAAAAGCGGCATCTGGATCTAAGCAGGCTGCAGCGGCTGAGGAGAGTGAGAAATCGAGAGAGTCGTCGGCGGCTCCGCCCGCTTGTTCACTCGATGACCTTGACGATGAAGAGATTGAACAGGTGTTGGCCGCTAGGAAGAGGAAGAGGGAAGAGGAAAAGAAGAAACAGGAAGAGGAGCGAGCTCGCCGTGAGGCCGAAGAAGCTCAATGTAAGGCCGTGAAAGCTGCGCGAGTGGAAGCGAAGCGCAAGGCCGACGAGGAGGCGGCCAAGGCTGCCCGTTGAAGGCAGGCGGTGAAGGAGAAAAAGGAAAGGGAGGAGAGGAAACGGGCGCAAGAAGAGAAGGAAGCGGCTGCCGCCAAGAAGGCAGCGGACGATAAGGTTCGTGAGGAGACTCGTCTTAAGCGATTGCGGAAGTTCTCACACGACCCTTCGCAACAGACTTCTCCTGCACCTTCTTCGCCGAAGAAAAGCGATGCAAAAGCGAAGCCGAAGGTGAGTACACCTTCATCTCTTTCCCATTTTTTTTTCTGATTTCTTCTATAGCCGAAATCCAAAGCGGTCGTCCAGTCCGATGACAAAGATACGGTGGTGGAGAGCCAGAAGGCCGAGAGTTCGAAGGTCGGCCGCAAACGCAAAAGGGTGAGTTTATTTGTTTTTTGACGACCCTTCATTTCGTTTTGATTCTTCTGAGTAGGAAACGACTGGTGGAGATCCAAGCGATGGCGGCGGCGGCGACAGCGATGATGATGACGACGACGACGATGATGATGACGATGAGGCCTCGCCGATGAAGAAGAAAAGGCGTCCGTTCGGGAATGCCAAGTCCTTCGAATTGGGTAATCCAGTCGGCGACGACGAGCGGTGCAAACACTGTGTTGAACGGAAAGAGGTATGTCAACCTCGGAGCGATTCGAGTACCTGCAACGCCTGTAGGTTGGCGAAGAAACATTGCAGTTGGGCACCGGTTGGCGGAGGTCGACATCGAGGACGACAAGGCACAGTGGAAGACAGTGGTGCAGAGTTCCGTCGATTGCACGACCGCATCGACGCGCTGGAGGCAATGTTGAAGGTTCTCATTGCCCGAGGGGATTCGGAGGAGGTTTCGACGGAGAACGAGGACGATGAAGAGAAGAGGAAGGAGAGGATCAAGGAAGGAAAGAAAAAGGCTAAGTAGTTCGGCGGCTGAACCGGCGGCGCTTGTCTCTTCGCCCGCCTTGTACATATAAATGAATTTTTTGTATATAATTGATAATAGTTTTTTTCTTGGTGAAAATTTTTGAATAAGTAATATGAGTTTAAATACGGCGAACTAAAATTCGTCAGCGAAAAGAACGATCGAAATAGGTATTCGCTCAATTTACTATCATAGCGAATACTTATCCGTTGAAATGGAAAAAGAGAAAAGTTAATAGGAACATACGATTAAGAAGTCGGAGTTTGAGGATTGGGTTTTGCCGGGTATCGGCGATGGAACGTTTCGACCATCTCATCGGCTTGAAGTTCATCGGCGGCAACCCATGCAAATTCATCATCAGTACCTTCATATCCATACCAGCGTACGTAGTAGCGGAGTGGACAGCGGCGGTAACGGCGATCGATTTTCGAGTCGAGTACTTCGGCGATTTGTAAACTTCTTCGCCATCGACTTCGATCGGAGGAGGTGCTGCTTGAACACGTCCAGGGATTGGATTTGGGATTACTGGTTCCAGTTGAGATACATGGAAAACTGGGTGAATGCGGCTGAGATATTTCGGAAGTTTGAGTTTGTATGCCAATGAACTCGGACGAGAGATGACTCGAAAAGGTCCAAGATACTTTTCGGCGAATTTGTCAGTAGGACGAGTGGATTTGATATGTTTAGCCAGAACAAAAACTTCGGAATCGATCGCAAATTCTGGCGCAGGGATTCGTTTGCGATCTGCTTGTTCTTTATAACGAACTTGTGCATCAGCGATTGCGTCGCGAAGGAATTTATGAACTTCATCGAGATTAACGACAAAGTCGCAAGCGAGGTCTGAGCGTATATCGATCTCGGGTCGGATAGTGATACTCGGATGATAACCCTTATTAGCGAAAAAGGGCAAAAGACCAGTAGATGCATTAGGAGCATTGTTGTAAGCGAACTCTGCGATCGGAAGCAAGTCCGACCAGTCATCTTGCTGGTAAGAGCAATAGATCCGAATGTACTGTTCCAACGTTTGGTTAACTCTTTCGGTTTGTCCGTCCGCTTCCGGATGATATCCAGAAGTATAGTGGAGGTTCATCGATAGAGATTGACCGAGTGCTCTGAAGAAAGCGGAAACGAATTCGGTGCCGTGATCTGAAGTTACGTGACTTGGGACTCCATGTTTGGAGAACACATGAATCACGAATAGATCGGCTAGCTGTTCGGAAGTGATTTTGTTGTCGCAAGGGATGAATATGGAATATGGCTTGTTTCGATGCGCGATCGACAACGACTAAGATGGTGGTATAAATACCAGATTTCGGAAGTTGTTCGATAAAGTCCATTGAGATAGAATCCCAAGGTCGGACTGGAACAGGGAGAGGTTTAAGAAGACCATAAGGGCAATGACGACGCGGTTTGTTTTGACCGCAAGTGGTACATGAACCGACATAGTCGCGAACGAATTCGCGGACTTTCGGCCAAGTGTACAATCGTCTAATAGCTTTGAGAGTGCGGTTTTGGCCGAAATGACCGGAAAGTGGATGATCATGAAAGTAACGAAGGACTTGAAGACGGAGATCGGAATGATTTGGAACATAGATCCGCTCATCTAAGCGTAGTAATCCATCTGGTTTCAGTTCCCATCGAGGCTTGGATGGATCCTTTGCTAGTTCGAGACCGGCGGCGGATTCGGGATCGAGCGGAAGAGCACGTCGGATTGCTTGGTGTAGAGCATCGATGTCTAAGACGATCGACGCACGAAGGGCGGGACCCTCGAGAAAGGTTGCTCGAAGTGAAACGGTTAGTTGCTCGTTAGTGAATATGGGTCTGAAATTATGAGGATTAACTTGCGCGTAGCCAATATCCCCCTCTTTCGGATAGACGTCCCATCGTCTAGTGATCGAGTCCGGCTTTTCTCCTAATTTACCCGGGCGGAAGCGAATTACCATGTTGAACTGGTGAAGGTATTCCGACCATCGAACTTGTCTCCTCGTAAGAATTTTCGTTGTTGAGAAGTATTCGAGGTTCTTGTGGTCGGTCACGACGTCAATCGGATCGCCGGAACCTTCGAGGTAGTGTCGCCAAGCTTTGAAAGCTTCAAAGATTGCTAACAGTTCCTTGTCGTGGGTATCGTAGTTGAGTTCTGCGGCTTGAAATGTGCGGGAGAGGAAAGCAATTGGATGGACTTCGCCGTCGGCAAGGACGATCGAAAGAATAGCTGCGAGGGCATAATCGGAGGCGTCGGTTTCGACAATGAGTGGACGATCGGGCTCCCAGTGCGCTAAGATCGGAGCATGGGTGAAAGCCCATTTAAGCTTTTCAAAAGCTTCTTGACATTCGATCGACCAGACCCAATCAACACTCTTTCGAGTGAGGCGAGTTAATGGGACAACGATGTCGGAATAATTATAAATAAAACGGCGATAGAAATTTGCGAAGCCAAGAAATGACTGAACATCTTTAACCTTCCTAGGTGTCAGCCAGTCGACGATTGCTCGCACCTTGTCGGCGGCCATGGTAAGCCCGGCTGGCAACATAATGTAACCCAGATACTCAACCGTGTCAACGCTCCATTCACATTTGCTGGCGTTAGCGAATAATCGATGTTTGCGGAGTCGGTGGAGCACTTCGCGGACATGATCCCGATGACTTTCCTCATTGTCGGAATAGATGAGGATGTCGTCGAGGTACACTATGATGTTGACGTCTATCATATTGGCGAGAACGTCGTTGATAAATTGCTGCCAGGCGGCGGGAGCATTGGTGAGTCCGAAAGGCATAACATTCCATTTGTAGGAACCCCAGCGGGTACGAAAGGTAGTTTTCCATTCGTCTCCCTTGTTAATGCGCACAAGGTGATAAGCGTGTTTGAGGTGTAGATGCGCGCTTTTTTCGGCGCGTCAAGCAGGTCTGATATGAGCAGTAACGGATAGCGATCCTTCTTCGTGATTTTGTTCAAACCTCTGAAATCGACGCAGAGTCGAAGCTTTCCGTCTTTCTTCGGTGCGAAGAGGACGGGAGCGCCGTGCGGCGAGTTCGATGGTGCGATAAAACCAGTTTTGAGATGCGTGTCCAGAAATTCACGAAGGGCTTCCTGTTCTCTCGGCGACAGCGGAATGATGCGGCCGAGTGGAGGTTCAGCACCTTCTTCCAATTCAATTTTGAGGTCGTAAGGCCGGTGTTCAGCAAGGACATCGGCTTCGATCTCATTGAAGACGTCTAGAAAATCATGGTAGTCTTTAGGAACACCCAGGTCTTCTTTGTGCAGCTGATCTGTGGTCGCCGCGCGTGCAACTGTTTCCGAACTGATAGCCCGTAGAAGGAATGGTTCTTCCCCGGAATCTTTACAGATCCGGTGGAATGCTGCAGCGCTGACGAAAGCGATGTCGATGTTGTTGGATTCGAGTTTCGAAGCTCGTTGGTGAATCACCGATGGGTAGGAATAGATTGGTTCATACGGGAACTTCTCGGACAAAGGCCGAGGAATAGTTCGAGTGTGATTTCCGCAAGGCGATCCTGTAACAGGGTCAACCTTTGGAATAGGTGATTTTCCTGAAGGGAAAGAGTCTGTTTCGGATTGATTGAAATGATCGACCGAATTCATCGGCGAAACTTCGACTTTAGAGGGTTTTTGGAATGTAATGTTTCTGGATTCCCAGTCGATCAACGGATTGTAGCGGGTCAAGAAACTATAACCTAGAACGGCTTTGCAGGTCGAGTCTAACGATGTGATGAAGAAGGTGAGCGAAATGAGCTCGCCGGAAGGGAACTGAACATCTAAGTTCGCGATTTGCAATATCGGTGTCGGCGAAAGTGAACCATCGAAAAGTCGTAAATTGATTGGTGGAATTGGGGAGGTAGGAATATCATTTTGCGCAACATATCGGAAATCAATGAAACAGTCTGTAGAACCAGAGTCGACAAGTGTTAAAAATTTGAGAAGAGAGGAAGTATTTTCCGATTCATCGAGGATCGGAATTTCTGTAACTAATGGTATAGTAAGAGATCGTTTGTAAGTAGAAAGAGCGGATGCGTTCAGGAATAATTCCCCAGAGGTACAAACCTGGTCAACGCAACTCCCGTTTTGTACCGGGTTACAGGAGTTGCGGACTATTTTTCCAACGTCGGCGCAATGACGCAAGGTTGTGCCTCCTGTGTTTGAGCAGAACGCCCACTAGAGTTGTTTAACTTGTTCTGCTTGTTACAATCCTCAACTTTGTGTTTTCTGCCACAGAAAGTACAAAGATTATTCTTCTTGTGGCGCTCCATCTTGGCTGGCTTTAACTTGCCATCTGGTCCCAGAACGTTCGCATAAGGCTTCGGCGTCGAAGCGGAAGACAAACCAGTAGATTTCCAAGGTTGTTTTCTGGCTGGTTTCTGCT
This sequence comes from Gymnopus androsaceus JB14, assembly GCA_009733575.1. Classification (NCBI taxonomy): domain Eukaryota; kingdom Fungi; phylum Basidiomycota; class Agaricomycetes; order Agaricales; family Omphalotaceae; genus Gymnopus; species Gymnopus androsaceus. The sequence goes on from ML769604.1 coordinate 108,925, forward strand.
GACCAGAGAAGGAAACCGATGCGTTGAAAGTCTTGTTCGCATTAGAAGAAGAAGATTGTGATTGTACATTTTGAGAGGAAGAGTTCGATGAACCCTTTTTCGTCGGGGAAGAAGTTTTACCGCTAGTACTACCCCCGGAAGTCCTTGCGACCTCTCTTTTCTTTTCTTCTTCTCGCTTCCAGTATTGATTGTCGATTCGAAGAACTTCGTATCGGAAGTCGGCGAGAGTACGCGGTTCAGAAATGCGCGCCAACTCGTCCTTCAATCGATTAGCAAGACCACGCTGATATGCCCATCGAAGGGCGGATTCATCCCATGCCGTGGAAGCGGCCAGAGTGTTGAAACGGATGTTGTACTTTCGTACGTTCTCGTTTTCCTTCATTCGAAGGTTTCCGAGCTTATCTTCGGCATCACCCTGAGCGTCGTATAGACCGAAATTATCCTGCAACTCTTGTATGAGTGTGGAATAAGAAGAAGTCCAGGCGGGAATAGCGGAAAGGTCGGGATCGAGAATATTGGGTTCGAACCATTCTTTCGCCGCGCCGCCAAGGTATGATAGGGTGTAGTTAATCTTCCGTGCCTCCGTAAAATACGTTGGTCGGTCGATAAAAACCAAAGATAGAGAAACGAAGAAACCTTTGAGTTTCCGAGGTTCGGAACCATCGAAAACGTCAGGTTCTTTCACTTTCGACTTCGAGTCCGAAGAATCACCAGAAGGTACGTTCATCCTCGAAAGTACCCCAACCAGTGTGTCGATCGATCCTCGGAAGGAATTCATGAGATCGAAGAATTGACGAGTATTATTTTCGTCATCATTCGGATCATTTCTGGGTCTTCGAGGAGGTCCACCGCCTCCACCACCACCACCTCCACCTGGTGGGTCTTCTGGATCGCCTCCTGGCGGCGGATCTGTAGAAGGTTGTGGTGGCGATCGGCGTCCTCATCGGCATCTTCCTCGTCGTCATGTCGGGAAGATTCCCTTTCATCGTCCCTTCTTTCTGAGGTCTGAGAACCATGCTCCTCATGAACGGAGTGTTGTGCTTCGGGTTCTGCTCCCGTTGTCTCGACGATAGGTAATGTCTGGGAGCGATCAGAATCCCTCGGAGGAGTGACAGCGAGGCGTCGTAAATGACCAGCCGCCGCGGATAGTGGGGTCGGCGAAGTAGGGACCGCTTGCGGTTCGTCTAAAGTGATGATTCGACCGCGTGTCGGAGTGCGAATCCATACTGGAGCACCGTTTACATCGACTGCTTGGGTTAACTCATAGTCGGTTTGCCCTAGCTGACCCTGAATGGGTTCTGTCGTTACTACGGTTGGTGCAATTGCTGCGGGACCGAAACCACTACCACGTCGGCGAGTATTGCCGATTGCTGAGATTGACTCCTGATAGGGTTGAAGAGATTGAGCGTTGGCGATGAAAGGATTAGGAGTAGTTGGGGAGTTAGGAGGAATGATAGGTGGATTGACCATTGGTTGGCCTCTCCTTGGACGTCGATGCATCTAGAACAAGTACGACGTTAACGAGTATGAGTTTAAATATACTGTTAGGAGCGTGCTACGAGCAAGCGGCAGAAAAGTATCGCCGATGGATTGTCGACGATCGATAGCGATTGCCGCTTGAGGTGTTGGACCGATGGTGAAGTTATTAACAACACCCCCGCTACGTCGCGTAGTCCGATGAAGAGAGTAATCGTTGTCGGCGGAAGGCCGACAAACAATAGAGACAATGATGAAGGTAATCTCTAGAGAAGTAGTTATCCAAGTTGATATTTAAACTGAAGACTACTAAACAGAATACGCTAGCTTATATACTCGAAGAGCTATCGGGCCGAGGTAAGTAAGTATTCAGTAGAAGTATAATAAGTATCGACAGTTAATTCAGTAGAAGAACAATAAGTAATATAAAGGATAAACAATAAGAATGAATAGAAACTTGCAAAGATTATCCGATGCTTGTTAACGGCAATCGTTCGGCGGCGCCGACTGATCGCGGTAATGTCAGTTGTAAGTATCGGGTGTCGCATGGATATAACAGCAATCAGGAGAGTTGTAATTTGCTTTCCTGGATCCTTTACTGCAAGATCTGGATCTTTTTGCAAGGCCTTTCTCAGTGAAGTAGCAAATATTTCTGAATACTTTGCTAGCTGGTATGCCAATGTAGGTATTACCAAGTGGTAATTCCTACACTCAGGAATTTGGCGGGAGCAGAAGAATGTTCCAGCAAGCAATCCTTTATGTTCTAGTCTTGTGCAAAGAGACATGGCAATTGTGCTTTTGCCTGTTCCAGCCATTCCACACATCCAGTAGCCTAATGGCACATCTGACTGCAGATTGATTGCCCATCTCTCAATGTCTGAGATAATTTGTTCCCTTGTGCCTGGAAAGCAAACCTTGCGAGAATATTTTATGCCATTGTCTGCATCATAGAATGCTTGTGGTGAATAAGACATCCTTCCAATGATTTCCTATCAATAGATGAGATTCTAGTTGATCCATTGACTGCATTTCATGAACTTACTTCCAAAATTGTAGTCGATTGAGATCCATGATAAGAGATATTATTAATATGTTGATTTCCTTGAGCACTGTAAAACTTTGAATCATGTATTGAAAAATCTTGAACATTCTGAAAGAATTCCGAAGACATGATGGTAGTTGATGTTCAAGTGATGAATGTAACGTTGTCACACTTAGGTTACCCTTCCCACGAACTACTTGAGGGCAGGCTTTGAGGGCAATTAGAGCTTGGACTCCACACCTATCGTTGACTATGTACCATTAATTCAGCTGCTTCATATTCAGTTAATGCAGTTGGTTTTCTATCTCGCTAGTCTTCTACTCTCGGGTGTATCTAAGCCTGCAGTGTCAATATGGGTACATTACTTAACAAAAATAGTCACCGAATACATTTTTTAAAGTATATCCATGTAAGGATGTAGTTATCCAGTGGCTTGAACGATTCTGAACTCAGACTCATAGAGGAGGGATACCGACAAAAGCAAACCCAGCCATGGCGCGTCGTTCCGGACCGGACGGGAGACTCGGAGCTCAATTCGTCTCTTCGTTGCTTCTTACCACGACGGTACCACGACGTCCAAACCATGAACTCACTGACTCAAATCACTCTCGCAATTACATCCTAACCGTCCGTCCAAATCAGCTCATCCTCTCTTCCACATGCATCGTATCGGATACTCAAACATTCCCATGAATAAAATAGTCGGTATGATTCACGAAAACGAAATTGAAAGGAGGGGTTATCATGTAACGTAGGAGGTCGATACAGGGTGAGTGCGAGGGAGATTGTGCTCTTTTCTGTTATGACATGGTGAGTTGTTTAATTCGGTTTATCTGGGCATAAGGAAGGGAACTAACGACCATATTGCACTCTTGCTTGTAGATTGATTACAGACCCTCCATTATACTCCACTCTATTCCGCTCCACCTCGCATCGCAGCCCGGCCCAGCTCAGTCATAAACAAGAAGCCAACCACCAACCGCTGCCATGAATCACTGCTGCTGGAAGTTGGAATCGATTCGTAGGCCCATTGCTCAGTCTATAAACCGCATCGATGGATCAATATACACGTCGTAGATGAGCAGAGAGAGGCAGGTTTTAGGTTGACTACGGATGCGGATGAACGGAGCAGTTGTACTGGATGGAATGCAAGGCGAGGCGAGCGGCGCATGGGTATGGGTTATGGGTACGGCTTTGGGTCTACACGTCCTCCCTTTGACAACTGGCACCAACCAATCACTCCAAACTTCAGATTCGGACTGGTCCTCCCTCACACCATCGATGCGTCCTCAGGTCTGAAGTCAGATGGACGCGTCCGCCTCTCAGGTCTGTACTCAACTCAGCACTCTACTCCATCACTCGAACCCACCTCTCCCTACATCCCCAACATCTTACACCGTTTAGTGGATTGGATTGACTCGTTCTTCCGCTTCCGCTTCTGCTGGTACCCGGTATATATATATACCTCTTATGTCAAATCCCCATCGATGTTGACGTCGTCTTCCGTCTTCCGTCTTTACGTCGCATTGTATCTCAAGATTCACCGAGTCCAATGCTGATAATGATATGATAATCTTTAAACATGGAATGATTGTTCTTTAAACATGGAATGATTGTTCTGTCAAAGTGCAGCACGCTATAGCAAGTGCAGGTATGTACTGTATCGATATAAAAGTATGGACTCCAAGTACGAGCAGCTAGATCCGGATAAGCATCGGAGCCGGGAAGTGGTTGGACACTGTTGGGAGTGAGCCGGGAGTGAGCAAACCGAGTGGATTAAACGATTCAACTTCAGTGAGCGACGGGGATTCAGGAGAGTGAAAAAGATATATGTCGGATTTAATTGCATTGAAGAAACTCATTGCCACGACCTGATGCGTGAAATTAAAAATTCATAACATGCAGAGTATCTCAGCACTCCATCTCCTTGCTGAGAGTCGAGCTCGGCTTTTGCGCGATTACTCCGATGTATGAGAAGCGCGTGTAATAGCATATATAATACCAGGGAGTTAAAAACTACAACATGTATGTCGTCCTAGTAGAGTTCACTTCTACACTCTGCAAAATACAGCCTCATCCCATCTTTCACTCCCTACTCCTGCCGCGACGATAAACAGATCCGTCGGGCTCTTCACTTCTCTAGCCGTTCATAATTTGGTCCGTTAAACGTTACCCGAAAGTCTGGTTCCAATTTATCCACTTCATCGGTATATGGACCCACTATCTTCACCTGCGAGAGCAACCAAAGCAGCTCGTTGCATGCCGGTACTAAAAAGTTGCTCTTGTTCGAGTACCTCGGGGACGTGGGACGTGCCGTTCCAGGGAGTTGAAGATGATTATCTTGATACAGTAATTAAAGGGCAGTTAGTCAAGGAACGAATACGAAAAAGTACAAACTCACATGCGTACATGGGTTTTGGCAGTTCTCGAGAGCAGACCTTATGTTTGCGTTCTCCGATACTTGACCTGCGGCAACCATATTACCGAGGATTCTATTCCCAGCGATCGGATTAATTCAACAAGCTAGAACGAAAAAAAAACACCACTCACCGCTCTGAAACATCGAAATTGCGCAACAGCCTAAAGTCCAATGCATTCTTCGACTTTTCCCTCTTATTTCTCGATTTCAGTCCAGAAGCTCCATAGAGACGAACAGGTGATGTGTACTGAAGCGAAAATGAGTGAATATAGGCGAATACGTGGATTTCTGTCTTGCTCTTGCTGGAAGTGAAAGAAAAAAGTTAGACGCTCAGTCGACGCTCACCATCTTGCTTTTCGACATGACATCTGCTTGCATCTACGCGTTGTCGCTGTACATGTTCTCATGACCATCGGCTTCGTCGTCGACTCGTCCGTTTTCTGGTCTCGTGCGATCATGCACAGAAAGGCTGCTAGCACTGTCGTTCATGATGACATTCAAACAACTAGAGGATTGGTCTTTCGTCCAGCAGTCATCTATCTGGTCTCCTCCATCTATATCAGAAGATTATAAAATGATGTCCTGTCGTTCTCAATGTTGGTATCGCACCCCGAGGTCAGATCACTTGAAATATTTAAGCCCTATTCTGCTAAGTACTGGAAGACGTGTCTGACCCTTTCCTCTTCCCAAAAGCATTATGCGTTTGCTCCAAAATTTATCTCTTGCGATAACTCTGCTTTTCAGCGCGGAACAGACCTTTTTGGTCACGTCATTGACTAGTACTCGTAGTAGCGTCGCTTCTACTCCCAGCATCGTTGTCTCGAGCTCTGCGCCTGCAACTGGTACTATTAGTGCAACAGCTCCTCATCATGCCTTTCCCTGCTTCACCAATCCCGCACTTCCAACGAACCCTCTCGGAATCCAAAGCTTTTCAATCCCTCCTGTTGGCTCCGTGTCTCGGGACTACTCTCCCATTGGTCTAGCTCAATTATGGGATCTGGTGGGTGCATTCTTCCGCTGTGCACCAAGTACTTACTTTCATGCCTCTCATTCCAGGTCGGCTCCGTCGAACCTCCTCCATTCACCACCACCGTTACCCCCGCCGCATCCATCGTACTTTCTTCTCTTCCACCGGCGTTATACCCTCAGGCATACTCAACCGGGCCCAAAGATATACTCTCGGATCTGAAACTCCCTTCTCGGTTTTTCTTTGCTGTGGCTACTGCTCCATGTCAGGTCGAGGGTGCGGTGAAGGATGAAGGAAAGGGCCCGAATCATTGGGATTGGTGAGCAGCGTAACCCAGGTGTAGTGGATTTTGGTACTGACCTTTTGATACAGGGCCGCTCATATCCCGGGAGTGGTATGGGATAATACGACGGGTTAGTTTGCGGTGACCCTTTATATTAGTCTTTCAAGCTCACGATTGATGATACTCTAGCGGACGTTGTCGACTTGCATTACTATCTCTACAAGACATCGCTCGTATTGCAGCGCTGGGAGTCAACGCCCATTCATTTTCGTGAGTCCAAGCCACAGTACCGTTTTTTTGCGATGCAATTTTTAACGCTTCAATGTCCATCCCACTGTAGCATCTCCTGGTCCCGAATCTACCCCTTCGGAGCAGCCGACTCGCCTGTTAACCAAGCTGGGCTTGATCATTATGCTGATGGTGTGTCGTTCAATGATACTACCAAACTTTAAGCTCACATTCTCCTCGCTGCTTCATTCTACAGTGATAGCATCGCATTTGCAAGCCAATATAACCCCAGTAGTTACACTGCGTAAGACCTAGTACTTTCCGTCTCCGAATAACTCTAATGTATCGTACTATGTACATAGTGCACTGGGATCCGCCCAGCTTATTACGATGGATTTACTTCCCCGGAGATTGTCGACGATTTTGTAAAGTACATCTTACAACTCCTACGAATGAATCTAAACTTTCTTCTAACCAAAACGGTTTTCACTGCGTACAACAGCTCGGTCCATACTTGGTGAGTAATATAAGCAAACATACAGTCTAGTCGCCGGCTTGAATCCTTATACACATTTACTTTTATTTATTTAGGTACACCTTCAACGAACCTCGACCTTGTTGTTCGGAATATTCAGGGGCTCCTTTCAGTGAGTTTCTTTCCGATTTTCCCCCATCGCCAGTTATAAATATATATATAATCTTTACAGATGCTACCCTCACCCCCGGAGTCAACAGTTCAATGGTAGAGTATTACTGTGCTTATCATGTTTGTAAGTGAACCGTCATTACTAAACGACTCCGAAGTTCATTGACTGACTCCTGTTTTATGTAGTGAAAGCACACGCTGGAGCGGTAAAAGCATTCCGAGAAATGAACATTACAGGGGAAATTGCGTTTAAGAACGATGATTATGTGTACGTATTCTGCTGTTTGTCCCCGAGTGCCAAGCACTGACGCTGCTTGTATTCCCCTTCTTCCCTCCCTCTCCATTCTTCTCCTCGCCGCTTTGAATTCTTGATTCCTGTCCCTGGTCCTGGACGCGCAGAGGAACTCCCTGGCGCGAAGGCAACGCAGAAGACATTGCCGCCGTCGAAAGACACGTTGCCTTTCAAATAGGTATCTTCAGCGATCCCGTCTACACCACAGGCGACTGGCCACAAATCGTGGAAGACACTCTTCCGCCGGATTTTCTTCCTCGGTTTACAGAGGAGGAACAGAAGGATCTCTTGGGTGGGTCTCCTGTGGGGCTTGATTTACACTGGAATTAATCCTTCGACTATCTATGTACCTACCTAGGCTCTGCGGACTTTTACGCTACCGACGCATACAGGACATTTTTCAACGCCGCTCCCCTCGACGGCCTGGACGCATGCGTAAACAACACTGCACACCCCAACTGGCCGACATGCAACATCCAGGTGGCATACGACTCCATCCCAGACTCAGGCTGGGCAGTAGGTCCTGCATCGGACCCGCAGACTTTGCATTGGTTGTTCGCAACGCCGCAGTGGTTTAGACATGCGATGAAGGAGATTCATACGAGGTGGCCGACGAATAAGATCGTGAGTTTTACTACATGTTCTGAGTTGTTTATTGACCTCCTTGCGTCGGTTGTCTAGAGATGCTTTCAGAGTTTGGCTTCACACGGCCCTTTGAAGGAAGCAGAGTCCCGAATGAGATTTACATCCCTACAGACTGACCCTGATCGAAACTAGTACGTTGTTTAATTTCTTTCCTTTCTTTTCCTTCGAAATAATCAAACCTTTTCGCACCTTTTGCACAGACTACTTTATGAGCTATCTCAGCGAGCTCTTACTCTCGATAAACGAAGATGGGATTCCGTTGGCTGGTGCTTTTGCTTGGGTTGTGTTTCGAGTGTTAGGCCCAGTTTCCTTACAATTACTTATTGTATGGTAGCAATGGTCGACAATTCCGAGTGGACCAGCGGAGAGAGTGCTAGGTATGTACTACGTCGTGATCGGTTTGCCTACTCCGCCGGAGGTCGCTTACAAATATCGAATGCTTAGATTCGGAGTTCAACATGTCAATTACTCAACGCCTATGCTTGATAGGACATTCAAGAGGTCTGCGTTAGCATTGTGTGAGTTCCCTT
>ML769605.1:0-55311 GCA_009733575.1 Gymnopus androsaceus JB14
GTCAATTTTTGAAGTTGTGCTACAGTAAGTATCTTCATTGCTGTGGGTTGACAATAGTTAAATTACCTTCGCAGCTGCTGAAGAATGCCAATCTCGAGCATTAGCTGGAGACGACGAAATGAAGTCTTTGGCTGTTATCATGCAAGAGAATCCTGGAAGCAGCCTGCTGTTTTTGGAGAGAGAGGTGTTCGGTAGCTCTGCTTCGACATCTTCTGCTACAACGACTCCTACACGTTCCTCCTCATCTCCCGTTTCTTCTTCGACTCCTGTCACTGAACCCACTCGAATTTTGACTCCCGTCGCTGAACCCACTCGAACTTTTACTCCCGTCACTGAACCCACGCTCACTCCGACTCCCATTACCGAGGCTGCTCCTTCTTCGACTCCTGTTGTTGTTCCCGATTCTTCTTCGACTGCCATTATCGATGCTACTGCGTCAACTCCCATCACCGATCCCGTCCGTTCTTCGACGCCTCTCATCGATCCTACTCCCCCTGCTAATCCCCCTGCCGATCCTACCGATGTTTCAATGGACGATGATACCGTTCATGGTAGTCCATCTGCTGCTGGACAAAAAAAGCGAAAGGGAGGGGCTGGTGGAGAGGCTACCAGAGTGTCGAAGCGTGGCCGCTCATCGGGAGGAGAATCTACGTCTGAGGTTTCTGGAGCAAAGCCACGACCAGTCCCTAGGCCACTCAAATCAAGGAAGGCGTCGGATAACTCTGCGGCATCGGATCCTGTCAGTACCTCGACTGGCAGCATTCCCTCGGTCACCCCAGCGTCAGCACCTGTAGCAGCAGAAGCAACTCCTGAGAAACTTGCTATTCGTGTGCCCGCTGACGCTGCCGCCTATATTACGAATGGTGTGGAAATGTTCACGAGCGTCGAAACCTTACGTACTTCTATCCCTTGGATGCAGATGCTCCAAGGTTGGGTTGATTTCGAGGTCGCTTGTAAATTCGCTAGTAGTCCGGCCCTCGCAGCAAAAAATCGGCCCCCCGTGGTAGGCGAATGGATTGCTTGTGCTCGTGCCGTTGGCTATAAAGGCTCGAAGACCGATCCTGTTACATATGGTCAAATTTTCCGGGGGTGGTACATCGCTTTGCAACCAGTTTGGAGGACTTTGTGTAAAACCAGCAATGTTTTCATTGAGGCGGAGGGCGAGCGCAATTGGGCTGGCTTCCAGCGCTCCGGCACAAACGGGCTCCTCAGTGTGCTTGCTGGGCTGTACTTCTGGGATGTAAATATCGAGGCTATGCAGTCGAGTGGGTTCAGGGATCAAAGAAAACGGGAGGCCGTCCGTGCAGAATGGTTGTTCTTTGTCACCGATCTCACTGTTGCTCTGGAACGAATGTGTGCATAGTGGAATATACTGTCTATACTTGTCTGTTTTTATTTATTTCAATTTTATGTCATTTTGTAGTACAAACTCATACATTGTTATGAGTTTGTACTACATTCGCCGAATTTGATTTTACTTATTATTTATTGAATGCGAAACTGCAATACTAAGATTTCCGAGCGTCGGAGCCACTTTGGTTGAAAGAAAGAATATGATATGACATTGACAGTGATAAGAATCACTTGAGCTGGCGGGCAATTTACAGGATGGCGTAGGTATGATGTAGGATGTAGGTAGAAATAGATGGAGATAATGATTCGAGCGCATTGTATGAGTGATGGGGTAGACGGTAAGAAGCTGGGCGAGAAAAGCAGGTATTTTAAGAGCGGGAATGTGCGACAACCAACCCAGGACTGCAATGAAGACAACCACGGCTTCGATGGGTCGAACAGACTGAACCTTCAGCGCCTGAGGTGCTCAGAGGTCGCTCTACGTGGAAGAAAACGGGTGAAGGGCCGGGTCGAAGGTACGGGGAGCCAAATTGTTTAACTGGCTGTTTCTAGAAGTTAGATATACAGTTGGAAAACTAAGACAATAGACATACTTCGTGATGCGTGTGGAATAGGTGAAGCCAGATCGGCAGAGGCTCCGCTGAAAGGCACAACAAATATTGTACGAAACGAAAAATTTTGGTTGAAGGATTGAGAAGGCCAGTTATCCAATCCGTATCGGGGTGAGAGAAGCTCTCCCCAGCATGCAGAGACCTGGAAAATACGTTGAGATCCTCCAAGAATGGATGCAAAAAGTACCTACCGCGTAATCATTTCATCTGTTGCGCGCGCGGGAACCAAAGCTACATTGTTAGGGCTGGAATTCAGGTGAGAGGGGGCTAGGTTTAAGATAATTATAATGCAATAACCTGGATGGTTCTGACGAGGATTCCGTCGTCAATTTCGTCCCGTCACGATTATCCATGGATCAAAACCAACGTCCCCCGGATATGAACAGGAGGTAGATGAGCGAATAGGAGAACAGACGGAGGGGTTGGAGAGTTGAGTGAAGAAGCGAGATAATTGGCAGGTAGAAGGCAGCAGAAAGAAACGCGGGGACGTGGCGGGCAGAAGAAAAGGAGGCGTTTGTGCCGATGATCTATTCACACGGGCTCGGCAGACCGGCAATTCCAGGTGGGGCGCAAAACGCGCGATTCGGACGAGGGCTGTTGCGCTCGTCGTTGGGAGCGACGGACGCGACAATTAGGATGTTATATCAGGGCTGAACCAGCTGATGGAAACAGCGGGCGGCATATGGTACAACGTTCCTGACAATGTGCAATTGATGATGATTATCAATCGGCACATCAGAGGCGCGCTAAGCAGCTGTACAGTAGTGAGCTCGTCGTGAAGCATGCAGAGGGATCATTGGTGGGGTGACCATGCCCCCGCCCACGTATGGTGGGCCCGATTTGCACCTGAGGGTAAACCCCTACCCAAAACCCCTACTGGTAGGAGGAAGGGAGATCATGCATTCTGATGTATCCTGAAAAATGCAGGATGTCCCTTGTCTGATGTATCAATCTGGCAGCTAAAGGTGTATGAAGAAAGACTGCCCGAATAAGAGGGAAACGATACGTCAGGCATTTACGACGTTAAACGAGGAAGATCAAGCAGAGCTCGGGAAGCTCTGGGGTTTTGTGAAATCTCAACAGTGAACACAGGTCCTGTTGAGTCTCAGTCAGTTCCGGACATGGACAGTTCTATATATGTAGATAGTGGTGTTTCATACACAATAAATACACTTGAATCTACCATTTTGCCATCTCCAAAAAAGACTGAAAATCCTGTAAGATTTGCTCTGAATTCTTCAGAATGGTTGGTTAACTGCATACAGACATCGAATGACTCTAAAGCAATCGGAGAATTACGGACCTGGGTTCCTAATAACCGACAACGAGAAATAATGGATCAAACGGTAATGGAAATAAAGAAATTGTCAGTACCAGATGCAATTGAAGCAGTCAATAACTTCAAACGTAAACAATTCGTGAGAGGTACAAAGGGCAAGGACCTTAAACTATTGGTTATAATTGAAGACATCACAAAAGGCAATCAAATAGAAGCAGATGCACTTTTAGATTGTGGAGCAACCGGATCATGTATCAATAAAGAATTTGTTGAGAAACATAATATCCCGATCCGAAAACTCCCAATCAAAATTGCCATATACAATGCTGATGGTACTTTAAACGCCGGCGGATCAATCGAAGCAATGGCAGAAGTTCGTCTAGTCATCGGAGACCATGTAGAAAGAATAGAATTCGGAGTTACCAATCTTGGAAATACCAATATCTTCATTGGTCTCGACTGGCTTAGAGAACACAACCCTAGCATAGATTGGACAAACTCTACTGTTACATTTGACCGATGCCCCACTCGTTGCAGTTATATTCCTTGGTGGTTAAATCTGGAGGAAGGAACCTCCCTTAATCGTCTAGAGGAAGGGGAGAGACTTTTTATATTCGATTGGGAAGGTTATGTCAAAGACCACGGACACATACGCGCCATGTCAGAACCCTCTACAGCAGAACAATACGTGAAAGATCACCCCGCTGTATTCAATAAACAAGGATTTGACGAACTTCCTAAGCGATGACCATGGGATCATGCCATCGAACTCACACCTGGTTCTAAATCTGTCGATTGTAAAGTCTATCCGCTGAATCTAGATGAACAAAAAGTGTTAGATGAGTTTTTAGAAGAAAACTTATGATCAGGATGTATTTGACCATCGAATTCCCCAATGGCCTCACCATTCTTCTTTGTAAAGAAAAAAGATGGTACTTTACAACCAGTTCAGGATTACCGAAAACTCAATGACATGACAATTAAAAACCGTTATCCACTCCCTTTAATCCAAGAACTAATCGATAAGCTCAAAGACGCTAAGGTCTTTACAAAAATGGACATTCGATGGGGATACAACAATATTCGAATCAAGGATGGTGATGAATGGAAAGCAGCATTCAGAACTAATCGAGGGTTGTTCAAACCAACGGTTATGTTTTTCGGCCTTACAAACTCTCCAGCAACATTCCAAGCGTTCATGAATCATATCTTGAAACGTCTCATTGATGAAGGACACGTAATCGTATACATGGACCATATTCTTGTATTCACAAACACTATTGAAGAACATCGTCGCATTGTACATGAAGTCCTTAAAATTCTAGAAGAGAACGGTCTGTATCTGAAACCAGAGAAATGTACATTCGAGTCACCTCACGTTGACTATCTTGGTATTATCGTCGGAAACAGACAAGTGAAAATGGATCCAAAGAAAGTCGAAGCAGTCAAAGATTGGCCAATTCCAAAAAAGAAACGTGACATACAATCCTTTTTAGGATTCTGTAACTTCTTTAGACGCTTCATCCGAGGGTTCAGTCACGTTGCTAGACCACTTAGCAAACTCACTGGAAATGCAGAATGGTCGTGGGGTCCTGAAGAATTTCAAGCCTTTGAAACTCTAAAGACGAGAATTGCTGAAGACGTTACATTAGTAATTCCCTTAGACAATGGGAAATTCCGAGTAGAAGCTGATTCATCCGGCTTTGCCAATGGTGCTGTACTATCCCAACACAATACTTCTGTAAACCACAGAAACTCAATTGACGACAAGCACGTTGGGTTATGGAATTATCCGAGTATGAATTCATTCTTCATCACAAACCGGGTACTTCAATGGGAAAGGCAGATGCTTTGTCAGGTGAATGACAACAAAGACATCATTGTTCTAAAATCCGAGTTTTTCATCAATATAATCCGTGAAACAGAGAGTCCAGAAGACGCCATAATTGACAAAATCAAAAAATATGTCAATAACATGGACAAAGTGGTAGTCGAAGCGCTAAATGGAAAAGACAAGCACTGGGTAAATGAACACAGTGGAGTTGTTACATGGAAAAATTGCATCTGCGTTCCAAAAAACCGAGAGTTACGAGGAGAAATCATACAAAAACACCACGATTCAATCCTCGGAGGACATCCAGGACAGTACAAAACGTGGGAATTAGTTACTCGTAACTACTGGTGGCCGGGAATAGGAAACGACATCCAAATGTACATAAAAGGATGTGAAAAATGCCAAGCCACAAAAATCCATCGGAATAAACCTGCCGGACATCTCAATCCTCATAACGTACCATCTGGACCCTGGGAATTTGTAGGAGTAGACCTGATAGGAAAATTACCAGAAGCAGGAGGATTTGACGCCATCGCTGTATTCGCTGATCACTATACAAAGCGAATCAGGCTTTTACCCACTCACATGTCACTAACATCAGAAGGCATGGCACGAATGTATAGAGAAAAGATCTTCCCTATCCACAGACTTTTCCGAAAGATCGTACACGATCAAGGTCCACAATTCCACTCAGGCTTTATGAAGGAACTTTACAAACAACTCGGAATCGAAGCAAACTTCACAACGGCATATCATCCTCAGACTAATGGACAAACCGAAAGAACAAACCAAGAAACCGAACACTATCTCCGTTTGTTCATCAATTACCATCAGTCAGATTGGCACGAATGGTTACCCACAGCCGAGTTTGCATACAATGATCGAGTACACTCCACTACGAAAGTTACTCCCTTCTTCGCGGATATGGGTCAACATCCCTATAAAGGCACTGCACCTAAAGAAAAATCTTCTAATCCATCTGCTCAAGAGTTTGCCGATAGCATGAAGAAAGTACAAGACGAAGTAGGATCAGCATTAAAGAAAGCGGCTGAAGACATGACTCGCTACTATGACAAAAAACATAGCAAGTCAAAAGAATACAAAGTTGGAGACAAGGTATGGCTCGAAGGAATAAACATTACAACAAGTTGTCCAATGAAGAAGTTGGATGACAAACGTTTTGGACCTTTCGAAGTACTAGAAAAAGTTGGCCGTAGTTCATACAAACTCAAAATCCCAAAAACATGGAGAAACGTTCATAACGTTTTCAACGAAGTCCTCCTAACGCCATATCATCCTCCACAATTTCCAAACCAACCCCGAAATACCAATCCACCTCCTGTAGAGATCAAAGGAGAAGAACCAGAATACGAAGTCAAAGAAATAGTCGATTCAAAGGAAAATAAAAGAAGCAAGAAGGTGTTGTATAAGGTCAAATGGAAAGGATATGGACCACATGAAATGACATGGGAACCAGTATCAAATCTCGACAAAGCAAAAGATGCTATTAAGGACTTCCATAATAAAAATCCTTTGAAACCACGTTCAAAAGACATCCGAAAACTCGAAATACCCATGTCATTATTTCCCAAACACCTTTTCCGCCCCATTCCTGAATCATTAACGACACCAGTTCCAACTTCCATACCAACCAAATCCATGACTGCAAAGCTTGCACGATGTGGAAATCGTGTCCTAAAGAGGGGGTAACGTTACGAACGTTCTTATCTTATCAGACACATGGCATTATTCCTTATCATTTTCCTTTATTTACTCTTGTATATCATATAAGCGCGCACTTGTTTAGACACGCAGTTGTACTAATTAGATTCTGTCGATCAGAGTATGATCGTTTCCGATCATAACACATGCTAGCATGTCCATACTTGTACAATCGACCTATCATTACTTATTGTTGTTTACTTGTTGTCTTTTATCATTTCATGCATTGTTACCGCATGGTTAGGGTATAGGGTATAGGGCTTAGGGTTCTTACTTTAGTATATAAGTAGTTGTAGCTGTAGCTTAGTCCTTAGCTTCAATCTCGTCAATATCTCCTAGTTCTCAATATCATCTTCTTCCCCTTTCCTCGTCGTTCTTGTCTTTGCATAAGTCGGAAGTCGTGATGCCTGGTACCTTGTGTTGTGGGGAACTAGTCGCTGACACCATAGTCCAAACCAAAGTGGCTCAGGACTGACTTAGGGGGAAAGAAACAGAGCTCGTCAAAGTCCCAGTTACAACAATGCATTATATAGTGTTGGTGGGAGAAACTGACAGCTGTCAAGCAGCAACACTGATGCCGAAATGGGTTGACAGCTTTGTGATCCTGGAGAAACTCATAGCAAGCCATAGGAACCCATAGCAGCTCATAGTTCTGTGCAGGACTATGGCTGCTATAACCCGCTATGGCTTGCTATGGCTCCTATGACCATCTCCCAGGTTTTGCTGATGTAGCAAGTCATATCTTCAGCCACTTTCTTTAGCGCTGAGCCTACTTCATCTCATACTTTCTTCATACTATCTGCAAACTCTTGGGCTGAGGGATTAGAGGATTTCTCTTTCAGTGCAGTGCCTTTTTAGGGATGATGACTCATATCAGTGAAGAAGGGAGTAACTTTTGTAGTGGAGTATACTCAATTGTTATATTCAAACTCGGCTGTGGGTAACCATTCATGCCAGTCTGACTGGTGGTAATTGATGAACAAATGAAGATAGTGTTCAGTTTCTTGGTTTGTTCTTTTGGTCTGTCCATTAGTCTGAGGATGGTATGCTGTTGTAAAGTTCACTTCAATTCTGAGTTGTTTGTAAAGTTCCTTCATAAAGCCTGAATGGAATTGTGGACCTCAATCATGTACGATCTTTTGGAAAAGGCCATGAATAGGGAAGATCTTTTCTCTATACATTCATGCCATGCCTTCTGATGTTAACGACATGTGAGTGGGAAAAAGTCTAATTCACTTTGTATAGTGATCAGCAAATACAGCAATGGCATCAAATCCTCCTGCTTCTGGTAATTTTCCAATCAGATCAACTCCTACAAATTCCCAGGGTCCGGATGGTACGTTATGGGGATTAAGGTGTCCAACAGGTTTGTTCCAATGAATTTTTGTGGCTTGGCACTTCTCACATCCTTTTATGTATATTTGGATGTTGTTTCTCATTCCTGGCCACCAGTAGTTACGAGTAACTAACTCCCACATTTTGTATCGACCCGGATGTCCTCCAAGGATTGAGTCGTGGTGTTTTTGTATGATTTCTCCTTGTAACTCTCAGTTTTTTGGGACGTAGATGCAAATTTTCCATGTAACAATTCCACTGTGTTCGTTAACCCAGTATTTGTCTTTTCCATTTAGAGCTTTGACTACCGCTTTGTCCATGTTGTTGACATATTTTTTGATTTTGTCGATTATGGCATCTTCTGGACTCTCGGTTTCATGGATTATATTGATGAAAAATCTGGTTTTAAAACAATGATGTCTTTGTTGTCATTCACCCCTGTCTCGAGGTTTGTCATCCTTGACAAAGCGTCTGCTTTTCCCATGGAAGTCCCAGTTTGTGATGGAGAAGGAATTCATATTCAGATAGTTCTGTAACCCAGCATGCCTGTTGTGCACTAGATGCTGCTATCCTTAAGCAAAATATCCCAATAACTGTTGTGAGCCATTTTGCAAAAGATCACGATGAAGATAAGCACAAGGTAATTTTTGGGCACAAAATCTGTCTCTCCAAAAAGGGAGGAAAACTATGCATCATCTAGGGAGGTCAATATGTTGTGTTCACCATGAAATATTGGTACGGGAATGTAAGTAGGGTTCAAACGACATTCGGAAATTGTGATATCAAGGACAGCTGGCAGTGGAGAGTCAAGGCATTGCATGAAATAGAAAGATGTTGTTGGAATTTGTAATGAAAGAGATTAATCCATTGTGGAACAAGTTTGTAGTTCGGAATAAGGAGTGAATGGCCAAATCATCAATAGAGAAGTCAAAAATTGGATGAGGATTTAATGAGAATGACTGTCAAAAGGAAATGCCAGGAGGAAATGGCGGGAATTCCATTTGGTAGCGTTGCTAGGACATTCAGAGCAGCAACTGTGAGGTGAATGGCCGTGGATGTCGGGAATTGGTGGATGGGAAGAAGGGGATCGTGGAGGTAAGAGAAAGAAAAGATTTAGGTGCTTGTCATGAACCGGCAGGCTATTGCCATTGGAATTCCAGTCCATTGACCGTTGGTCTGGTTGGACTTGTTAGGAAGCGCGACACTTCCTAACAGATGGTGGCTGAACTATGAACTGAACAGGTCCAAGGTGTAACGTGTAACATCTAGTGAACTTAAATTCAAAACTATACAGTATCCCAACACACAGTAGTACAAGGCAATCAATTTCCTTATGCCCCAGCTCCTGGGATCCAGGATATAAGTATCATCATGATATAAGTATTTAAGAAGACTCAATACACTCATAGGATTCCAAACACAAAGTCAAGAGCTTGAGTCTTTGAGAGGCAGCAAACAGAGCATTGGGATTGCAGTAGTACTCAGAACCTGCTGAAATCAGAGTGCATTGCCCCCAATTTTCAATGCATTTTCAGGTGCATCCTGGCAACACCAAAATGTCCTCTAAAATCACCAAACTTTGAAATCTGAATCATCATGCATCAAGTCTAAGGTATAGCCTAATATATTGGGAAGTTTGAAGCCAACTAGTCTCTTATAAACAGACAACCACATGATCGTAACAATGTGTAGAGAGTCTGTCATCTAAGGTGGATCATTTGGGCACTTGTATTTAGATGCCGATATCTGATGTAATCTCTTCCGATCCGACTCGGACCAACTCAGAACGCTGCCAAAACACCAACATTCCTCTGGTCTGCTGCATTGCAAATGTATAAATACATTGAATTTTGGTTCTTAAATGAATTTCTTGAGTCAAGGACTTAATGTGAATAATTCACGCAAGTTTGCTATCATTAGAAGAGAGTGAGTATACTTAGTGTTAATTTTCGGTTAATTTCACCCATTATTTCAAGAGAAAGCAAAGATTTTGGGTATTAGACATTCATAAGGCAATATTACATTGGTGTAGGCCAGGAAACCATAAAACAACTTAAGTGCAGTGTTGAACATTGAAACAAAGAGACTGGTATGGTTTCAGCAGGGCGCCAAGATTATGTAAGATTAGTAATAAGACACAAGTGCCCAAGCGGCTGATACTTAAAAAATAGACTAGAAGCCAACTTGAAGTTTTCCATTTCCAGTACCAACATTGCAGCAGGGGCATTATTGGTACAATAGTCAACTACAATAGGATTTACTTTGCTCACCCACTATGCATTACATGGAGCCATGGGCTCGTAATGCAAAATTCATATTTTCGAACTTTCAACTTGACTTTGAAGTGGTAATGTACCAAATTTGTGCTAGCAGGGACCAGGTCACCAGGGTCCGACTCACAACTCAGACCAGCTCAGAGCCTGCCAAACAGATTCGTTGCTCAACTCAATGTCCAATGTAGGATGGGATACTTGTAGTAATATTGCATATATGTAACAGGACGACACGGACCATGGTACGCATTGACTCAAGCTCCCAAGGAATTCGGATAATTCAGTATCTGGGGTTTATAGCGAAGGCCCGATTCGATTCGAAGAGGAAGAGATTGCGCCATGCTGCTATGGTATGATGCAGAATGAATCGTAGCCAGGATATCGATATCGTGAGTCTTTTCACTTGAGCGAACAACATCGGAGATCTGTAAGGCACTATAGGGTTTAAGGGGACCGCACAAGTACTACAGTCGCGATCGAAAGTGAAAACATGAAGTCCGGGTCCAAAATGCGAAACCTCGTTATGTAAGTAAGTTCTATCACTAGTAGTAGTAAAGGGACCAAGAGGTGATGGACGTCAAGATGCACCAGACTACCAGGTCTCTCTATGGAAAAGAAACCTGAATGAACAGGAAAACAGACAGACAGACAGACAGAACATCCGGTTCCCATTAATTTGGTCGTGTGCACAGATATTAACGGTAAGAGTTGACCGCGTTCTCGACTGATAAGTAACCCTCCAGCCCACTTGCCGACATGTAATTCTCCGGTTGCTTCGTGAAAACCTAGTTGATTCTGAGTTAATTCAGAAGCTCTTGAGCTCCGCAGCTCTGTTATTACTTAGTACATAATACACGAAAATATTCTGTTCTGTCGCGCGCGACTCACGAGCGCGATCGCGTCCCGTGTTTCAACGATCGCGCTCGTGTTTCAACCTTGCTCAACCAAAAAAATTCAATTGGCGAATTCCGCTTGAATTCCGATATCTCGCAATGGTTTTATGGCTCGAGCCAGTACCTTTTTTTTGCACGGTAGTGAGATCACTGTGACTCAGCGCTCGCTTCGCTGGAAGCTTTGATCGACTATCATCAAAAACTCGCAGAAGCTACTGGCACGAGTCTAGGCTAGCGCATAGTAATTATGGCTGATTAAAGTATCACTGCTCTCGATATGCATGTCTTTTAGGATGCAAATAAAGTATATATCGATACGTGCGACAGATTGGTAAAAAGTTCGCTACCATACGGCTAGTTGGCTAAGCTAAATTTACAGCAGTCTTGGAAAATTGTAAGACGCATTAAGACGAACAGCTATTAGCTTGATAGAGACCGAGAGAAACTTCCCCCTTGAGCTTTCACTACCTTCCACACAACAAGATCATTTTCCTGCAAGGTCTTTCCCGTCGAGACAACACCGTCACATAGAAGGAATACGCCCTCTTTATCATTAACCAAAAAACTCTCGGTTGTACCCCGCACTTCCTGAAGAACATACGTGTCGCTGTTAGCTCCTAGGCTCCGAAGAAACTGGTCGACGAGCTTGGGATACTCTGCTGCAATGCGGGCTCGATTTGCGACTGTCCAGTCCTTGAAGTCAATCTGAGCATTAGCACGACAGATGAGCGCGACCTGGAGATCGGAATCGACTGCTGAAACAATGGTCGGAGAGATTAAAGGAGACTCGTCCATCACTGTATTAGAAGTGATCGCAAAGTCCAACGTTCCGCAGTGCAGGGCACTTGGCATATCTTTAGGTCGCATTGGGAAAAAGATAACATTCCTACGACCAAAGTATTTGCCATACTTGTGGTGGTCGAGGATCTCGTAGGAGTATTTGTATGAGCGACCGGGCGGACGAATGATGAGGATGCCAAGATTAGCAGCAACAAAATTATCGCTCTTATCGATGTACTTGGTCCCAGTGATACCGATAGTGTAAGACTTACCCTTCCCAGAGCGGTCTTCCCCTGAGAGTTGACGATACAGTGAAATGTATTTGGGTATTATTTTGAGACGAGAATCGCAAAGGAGATCTCGGGCAATGATTCCATAGGGCTCGTCAGAGCTGATCATCTCGTTGGTATGGAAAGGGTGAGCAGCGAGATACTCCTCAAGCATTTCGTTAAGTTTGGTCCACTTGGTCTTGATGGCGTCCTTAGCAGAGCTTCCACCTGTACGCCACATATCCTTATCGAATGCCTCTACTTCCTTTCCAACTCGTCGTTTAATCCGCATGCAGTCCTGGCTGATCTCGCTCCATGCTTCGAGGCCCTTCTCATCCACCATCAAACATCCATCCTGCACCTCCAGCCCAATTTGGTTCATGTACCACTGAATCGAAAGATAGCAGCGAAATGTGAAGAGCTGGGAGTTGACGACGTTCTGGACACTGTGAACGAGGTCTTCGGGAACACATTTATCACCGAATGGAGTGGCACGGCCGGTGAGGTATTTCTTGTAAAATTCCTGCTTCCCGACACTGCGCTCCATAATGTGGTAGAAAGGGTGCCTCGAAACATCGACACCTCGGTAAGTGTGGTTGGGATTACGCCAGTCGAAGCGGACGTATGGACCACCAACATACTCACTAGTGTCAAGAGTCAGCTCATCCATCTTCGACATTCCATAGAACGAGTGTTTGTCCGTCCCCTGACATACACCCTTGTAGATCGTCTCTATCATCGTGATTTTCGTTGCACGGACATAGACGACCCCATGCCTATTCAACGCCTCGTAGGTATGATCTACCCCAGACCGATTAAACATCTCCAAGAACAAGCTGGCACCCTGAGCTCGAATGGAAGAAAGTTTACTGATTTCGGCTGTAGCCTGCATTGAATGGGAGTAGATGGTGGGTTTGAGAATGACGAAGAGATGGTCATCAAAGTAGTTTGTGATGGGCGTTTCGAGACGATAGACTTGTTTCGATTCGCCCTCAACGACTAGGCGGAACGCAGCGGAGAGATACTGTTGGCCAGTAATGTTGTCTAGGGAGGGAACAAACGAAGGAGCAAATTTTCCGTCGTAAGAGTTCACAAGGGAATACTCGAGGAGGTCGTCAACTTCGCACTGGTCTAAGATATCTTTAGGAGTAAAGAGAGAGTTCTCATGACACTCCTTCTCCAGAATATCATCAAGCCGTTCGCGGTAATTTACTCCCTCGACGGGCTGGTAAATATTCGCCATCGCATGGATCTTTTCTGGCGTCAGCTTGCGCAAGCTGACTTCCTTTAGGAGAGTAAGCGTGAGAGGCTTTGAGATGAAATCCAAGATCTGGGCGACGGTTTCGGGGACAGTCTTTCCTACGTCGGTGCGAACGAGAGGGAAGCCAAAGAACGCCGCAATCTCCCTAAACCGTGCTCTGAAGTAAAAAAGAGCCTTCTCGGTCTCCCACTTGTCTGTGGAAGGTCGACTAGCAATTCTGGCTTGGAGAGTAGGTATTTCGGCATCTAGAAGGATTTAGTGCTGGATCGCATGCAGTACGGGAGGACGACTGACCAAGAAAGACGCGGACAATGTGGCGTTCAGTGCCATCAGGTGCAATGTACTTGCACTTGGGAGGCTGGCGGTCATCAGAGCTGAGTTGGAGTGTATAGGCGTCGATCGTTTTGAGATCAACATCATGAGCGGGATCCTCGTCGCCTCGGGTAAAACAAAGTTGGCCAGCTTCATTAATTGCGCGACAGAGAGTCGTTTTACCCGTCGCGTCGTTGCCGTGTAGCACAACGGTTATAGGTTTGGCTGGACTGAACATATCTAGGTATTGTTGTGTCAATTGCGCAATTTTAGTACAGCGATCAAGGCTCACTTTATAAAATAAAGAGGAAGCAAAGAGAATGCGGAGACAAAGTCGAGACAGTCAAAGAGGAGCTTCTGGTCTGATATGAGCCTCAGAGGATTGTTATATGAGCGGCGAATCACCTTCTCCGAACATTCGAAAACCCGTCAAAAGGGGCTCGATTCATGCTAGCGTTGGGTCCAAATCGAGCCGTCTGAGAGCTGAGTGAAATGGCTCATCAACGTAGCAAATCGTCCCAGAACCAATTCCCATTCAAGAAAGTCGTAATGGTCGGGAGCGGTTTACGGGCGTCTAATCTTCGCGCGGTTCAAATTTCGGCCCTTGATTAAAATTTGGAATTTCGAACCATCAAAAGTGGAATCTCCGACATCTCCGTGAACCTCGGCTAGTTTTTTTTAGAAAATATTCACGGGAATTCAATGTCAGTAATATTAATACTTGGACCTGTAAGCGTATGATGGGTTTAAAAACTTTACTGAATTCCAACCAGTTCCTGGCACACGACCACCGTGAGCGCTCAGGAGCGCGCGAACCAAGCGCGAACTACGGTCTCGTCACAGCCTTTCCTAACCATGCCATGTAATAATACTAATAGACTCTTCCTTCCTTCCTAACAATCTCAATTGGTGAGTCTATCGTTGGATTATGTACAAACAGGGCTATGATCAACAGGCTGCCACTGAATAGAGCAACTCTTGCTCCGTTTTCACGGTAATAGGAAGTTACGGATCCAGTGTGTCAATCTCAATGGAATACACAGCACCAGACTTACTGAGTCTCCCGAGTGTCATTTGAGTTTGTGCTTTGAGAAAAATCAACCTCATACCCCACTTTACATTAACACTTTTTACAAGGTCGAATCGCCCATTTCCCTCATTCTGTTCATCACTGAAGAGACAATCATGGCTTCTCTCTGCTCAGACGACAATTATTTTGTAAGTATCCTAACTTCTTTCAAAGCCTGAAGCTCACGATTGTCAGGGCCCTCAAGTACAGTGTAGGACATTCGACTTCACAGTCGTCTTTGAGAATGCGTAAGTTTTGCTACGCTTTTTTGTGAGATTGATCTAACTTTTGAGCTACAGAGTTCTTTCTCTCCTTCCATCGGTACTCTTTTCCGTATACGCACTTTACACAATCCTTCGATTGCGCCGTGTTGAAGCGAAATTCACCCACTCACTTGGTTATGCACTCAAAATCGCGACTATGATATCGAACATACTCTTTAATCTCCTTGCTCTCCTCTCTTGGGCCCTTCTATCAGAAAAAATCACTGTGGATCTGGCATACAGAATGGTAGCAGCTGCTACAGCTGCGAATCTCGTCGCCTCTGTGAGTAACAGAATTTAGTCCTTATCACTCATACCGACATAGCCTAGATATTAGCACTCGTGCTTGTCAATAGGTTCCCTAATGACATGACTATCTTCTCCACTCACTCGCTTTTTATTTTCGTTATGGCCATACTATCCACTTCCCAAGTCCGTACTTTTGTGATTATCCGATCACAACTGTCCATGTTTTTTCTGGGGGCATTCCTTGGTGGATATGCTACACGCATCCTCATACTTATGATTTCTTAATCTACCCTCAGTCCACGAGAATTTTCTGGCTGGATCACCCGAAACCGCAGGTCTCTTCAGCAGATTGCTCATCATTTGGGCATTGCCGATGATCTGGAAAGGTCGTCGCGGCGACTCTCAGATTAACGATCTTGAAGAGCTGCATGGTAGTTTGGAATCTTCAGCTGTTTTCAAAACTTTGGAGCAGGCATGGAAACATCCCAAGCAGCTAGTCAATGGAAAGCCGAGCTTGAAAAAAGCACTCCTTCGCTCTTTCCTTCCTGCACTGCTGAGCCCCGTGCTCCCGGGCCTTGTACGCGCTCTCATGCAAGGTGTTCAGCCATTGCTTGTTCTAGCAGCTCTGAAATTCATCCAATCTTACTCGGATACAAGTCCCGAGACCACTCCCCAACCAGCGGAGTATGGTTATGCGCTAGCAGGAGCCTTTGCGCTGGTCTACTTTGGATTGGCTGCGTCAACGGGGCTCTATTATACTGCAACCTTTAGAACCGGTACCCAGCTACGCGCTGCGCTAGCCCAAGCCATTTATCGGAAGACAGTACGATTAAGCGCCGCCAGCAGTGCAACAGGACAAGTTAATCCCGTTAACCTCATTAGGTGAGCATCGTCTTGTCTTCTTTGACCAAAACTTATTTAATCCTGGTTTCAATCTAGTTCGGACGTACGTCGCTTGACCACACACATCGATCCACTTCATCGTGAGTCACTTCAAGTTATGAATAATTTGACGGAACCTAACATAACTCACATAGAGCTCTGGATGTCGGGGGTTGTAATCATTATTGGCCTTGTAATTCTTCACAGCCAAATTGGCGTATCGTTCATAGCATCCATCGTAACAGTCATCATTGTCCTCGTACTTCTCCCTTGGCTTTCGGCCAGCATCTCCGCACGTTCAGCTGTTAACTCTAGCAAAGCAGACTACAGAATACGTCTCATTTCTGGCATAATTAACCAGATTCGAGGGATCAAACTTAGTGGATATGAGCCCGAGCTGCTTGAGAAAGTTGCAAACGCCCGAGAGGAAGAGACTACTGCGAGGAAACACATCTGGATCCAGTTTAGTAAAGTTGTGGCTCTTACCAGCATTACGAGCAATTTCCTTTCGTTAGCGACGATTGCGTAAGTTCTTTCCCTTGCTTAATGAATGGATTTCCCTTGAACTAACATATTTGTCGTTAGAACATATTCTATCGTTTCCGTCTTTGGCACTGGATTTGATTCGCTAGGGACCTCTCGTCTCTTCACAGTTTATGCTGTGATGTCTGTCGTTGCCGCACCCCTCATGCAGGCAGGTCAATACTGGCCTGGCATCGTCAAATCCTACCAAAGCATTGAACGTATTGAAACATTTTTAAACTACCCGGAATCAGAAGATATTTCATCTCCGATATACCGTTCCGAGTCGGAGCTATGCGAGAAGGGACTTGAAGACATAGCTTCACAGTCCCTGAAATCGCATGGTTCTGAAGTTATTTTCGACAATGCTACAATTGGATGGGAAGATAAAACCGTACTGAAGAATGTGAACCTCCAACTTCCTCTGAATAAATGCACAATGATCATAGGTCGTGTCGCATCTGTAAGTATAACTTTTCACGCACATTCTTCTTTGCTTTTTTCTGAACACGATTCCAGGGAAAGTCCACCCTCCTAGCAACCATGCTTCAAGAAACGAACCTCCTTTCTGGGGAAATCAGATATCCTTGGACTCGCGGTTCTATCGCCTACTGTTCACAGAAGCCCTGGATTCAGTCTAGTCGTACGCTTGCAGAAAATATCCTTTTTGTGTCTTCGATGGATCCAGACTGGTATTGCACTGTTGTTAAAGCGTGTGCCCTTGATGTAGACTTTGCCAACATGCCTGATAATGACCAGTCGAGTGCAGATAAATTGAGCGGCGGTCAGCAAGCTAGAATCGTATGTGATTTATCCCGCAGTTTAGCCAAGTTAGCTGAATTTATTTATTGGTTAGGCACTTGCGCGCGCGCTCTATACACGCAAGGAGATCTATGTTTTTGATGATCCTCTATCTGCGCTGGATAGCACTACCTCTACATATATCTTCAAGGCTCTCTTCGGACCACAAGGCTTGCTACGCGGAAAGACCGTCATCATGTCCACAAATTATGGTAAGGTTTTGTAACGCTATACATGTCTCATGTTCTGAATTAGATCTGTATTAGCTTCACACCTTCAAGCAGCAGACGCCATTATCGACCTCAATGACATAGGCAACATGTTGAGCTACAACTCATCTTCCGAGGAGATGATCTCCACGTCAAGTTCATCCTTGGATGTAAAGGAAAAGGAGGGAGCAGACGTTGTGATTGAGATCAACGAGACAAATGTCGCGGTCTCTATTCTCGAGGATAACGTGCTTGAAGGTGACATTGCCGACGGAAAACTGCACAACCTCACTCAGAATAGCGAAAGCCCCGATGCAAACGACATTGAAACGGTAAACTCTGGAGTCATCGGATTCGAAACCTATGTGCACTACTCTCGCGCATCAGGTCATCATCGTATCGCTATCTATACTCTCATGCTCGTTCTCTCGGTGGCACTACAAGTCGTAACTCCAGTATATCTCCAAGTCTGGAGCTCGTACAACGACGCTCATCAGTCAGATGAAGGTAAGACTCAGAGGGTCATGCTAGGAAAATATCTCGGCGGTTACGCTGCATTTGAGGTTTTGTTCAGCATTTCCATTAGCGCTCTTTTCTACTATGCTTTGCCTATTCTCGCAAACGTCGCGTCGATCAACCTTCACGCAAGTGCCATGGCCGCTGTCCTGGCGAGCCCTCTTCACTTTTTCTCTTCGACTACCGCTGGACAGATCCTCAGCCGCTTTAGTCAGGATATGGCCCTCATTGACACGGATTTCCCTATTGCTATGTACGATCTCACATATCAGGGTCTCGGTATCATTGGGAGCATCATCCTTCTCGTTATCACTGTCCCTTACCTTACTATTGTTGTTGTCGTGGTCGCACTCTTGTGTTACCTAGTGCAAAAGTTCTACATTGTGCGTCTTTCCATATCATCTGCATAATTCTCGACTAATTTTTGCGAACAGGCAACATCTCGACAGCTTCGTCGCCTAGATCTTGCCAGCAATTCTCCTGTATACACACTCATGACAGAAACACTTGAAGTCAATGGCCTTTTTACTATCCGAGCTGCTGGTGCAGAGGACGTTCTCATCGATCGAAACACTCGCCTGCTCTCTCCTGCCCAGCGAACTTACCATTATAGCAACGTCACCCGAATCTGGTTGAACACCATCATCGCCTACCTGACAGCAATTATCAACACCTTCGTAATGCTCATCGCCGTTCTCGGTCGCCACAGCACCAAAGCGAGTTTACTAGGTGTTGCGATGAGTCAGGCAGTTTCACTTCAGGAAACCGTCAGCCTTCTGCTTATTAGTTTGGCAACAGCGGAGGTCTCTGCTGTTGCAGTTGAGCGAAATCTAGAGTATAGCAGGCTCACACCGGAGGAACCAAAGGACACAAAAGATTCCGTTCAGAACTGGAGCCCTACGGGAATGATCACATTTGACAATGTGATTGCACGCTATGACGGCCAAGATGAACCAGTCTTGAAAGGGATCTCATTCCATATTCCTGCTGGAAGTCGTACGGCTTTGTGTGGACGCACAGGATCGGGAAAGAGGTGAGCTTCACTTGCAATATTTTGATATTTCTTGTTAATTATCTACTTCAGCACCACTTTCTTAGCATTACTTCATGCCGTCAGCTTTGAAGGGCGCATTACTGGTAGGTACTTCGACTTTCTCCTCAAGCTTCCTTGCTAACAGCGTTTTTTAGTCGATGGTGTATCGACAACAGACTTGTCACTCAAAACCCTTCGAAAGAATATCGCAATTGTAACTCAGGATCCATTTGTCCTGGAAGGAACCCTGCGGGTAAACCTCGACGTGTCTGGAAAATTGCCCGACGAAGAGATTTGGCTAGCTCTTGAGGCTGTTCAGGTAAGGATTTCATTGCTCGAGGATAGTACTACTGAAACAGCTTGTGTATCATTTAGCTCAAGAGTACTGCTCTACAATTCCCCAATAAGCTCGATCAGGAATTAACGAGCAGTGGGAACGATTTCTCGCAAGGCCAAATGCAACTTCTAGCTCTTGGTCGTGCCTTGCTTCGCAAGAGCAAAATCGTCATACTGGACGAAGCCACTGCGAACCTCGATATGGAAACTGATAGGAGCATACAGAAAGATCATCCGTTCAGCATTGAAAGGTGTTACGGTTATCACTATCGCCCATCGCATCCATACAATCACCGATTACGACCAAATCGTCGTCTTGGAACAGGGACATATCGTCGAGGCGGGAGTTCCTGCAGATTTGTTGAAGAATGTCGATGGACCATTAGCGCAATTACTCAAAGATGATACTAGTTCCGAGTCAAGGCCGCAGGAGTCTCAATAGGTATAACTGAATTTCCTAGTTAGTTTGGGCTCTACTTATTTCGAATGTGATTTTTTGTCTTATGTGTTTCATTTGAATTGGTTTTGTGTAAACCGAGGTCCAACTTTCGAACTTGAAATAAAATTGAGGCGTCACAGTTTCAGGTAAATCATGTAAAGCAGCAAGCTGTACAATATGTAATAGAATGTCAAGAAGACTCGTATCCACTAGCACTATGCGGTTCAGTGAACATAAGACACTGATCAGTTGCGTGTCAGGATTCTGAAGGAATAAGTTCCCGAGATTCGAGCCAGGTCAAGATGAGAGGTGTGGCCTGAGGAGTTAACTCCGTTCTTCCGAGTGAATGCACGGGTATACCTTCCTTGGAAACTTTCAAATGGTGTTTCCGGGAAATGCAATCTCCGACACTGAAGGAAGGGAAGGTTCCCGTCACTGAACAAAGGAAGCGAGGGTCCTGTAGACAACGATCGAAAAAAAATCTCGATGGATGAATATGACTTTTCGTGCGTTTTTTTTGATAGAACATTCCTTTTTATCATAACGTTAATACTTATCCATGGCCAGCGCGGCCTTATTTACGATGTACTTCTTTGCATCCACGCAATATTTATATTCTTTTGATAAATATTTTGCTTTCAAGTTGTACTACAGACATTATAACTACATTGTTGCAGGAACGAACTTTTGCTGATGTAAATGTAATGCGGCCATCGTACAGCGACATAGTTCGAAGGGTAATCGAACATAAAGTAAAAATCGCGGAGCTACTGTATACTTGTACATAAAGTTGTGGGTCTTGACTCGCCGTCCAGGGACCAGGTGTCTTTGTAAAAAAACAGTACACATACATAAGTATGTCATAAACAAGCAGACTCCGATCCGCTGGAGTGCAATTCTATGGTATACAGTTGCGGAATACTTGTTCAGTGGCGAGCTCAGTTCCATAAAAGGATACTTACCTTAAATGGAGCAGGGAACAGTGCCAAGGATTTGATAAATTGGATATCTACTCACGATTTAGTGATAGTCATCGTGATTGATGCCTTTCCGGCTTGTTGAACCAGGTCATCAGATTCAAGAATTGAAGCAAATCAACAATTTATTCCATGTACTATATTTTATTGAGCTTATATAAAATAAAAATAGTACGTACTACAGAAACGTACTCGCAGGGAAGCCGATCAAGCCGGTCAATCAAATTTTACGAAGACTCAACGATGACTACTCGCCGGCGCTCAATCCTAAGTCCATCCCACCTTCCAGGACTTCTAGTCCTCTTGAAGGCCTGAAAACGTATCCCAAAAACGTATCCCAAAAACGCGTGGAACCAAAAAGAAAAGCATTTCTACCGCTACCTTCAGTCTGGAGAAGCTCAAGAATTGGCCCTCATCAAATAAGTACTGATTATTTCACTCTCTATTACTGTCGGATTCCTCGATGAATACACCAATTTTACACCCTCCTGGAAAGGGTCTCATGATAGGCCCTTATAGATTCTTCCCCAGAATGATCAGACGGTGGTATAGTAGCAGTCAAAAGTACAAGTACATCTCTTTCTGTCATACGGATGAACTGATTCGTTCTAATTAAGGCCTCTCCATGGTAATCGGTATGCCAGTCTCGAGCAGCTCTTGAGTTATCACCGGAGAATCATCCCCGCCTTGTATCGGTGAAAAAGAGGGATGATACTTCCGACTCGCCAAAATGATTCAATTTCAGAGTAGGTTCATTGAGCTCGATTGATAAATTGAAACTGAGCATTGAAAGCAGTAACTGCGTAGAGGTAATATGTTCAAGGGACAGATAGCGACGGATACCGGATATCCAAGTTCATTGATTTTTCTTCTCTCAGCCAGAGTTAGAGCTGGGATTGTGAGAAGATGTCATGTAAGCATTGCTGCCGGCGCGGGTTTCAAGTTGAAGCATCAGCGGCGTCGTCCAAATCGAGCACTCAAACTTTGGCAAACCCCATCGCCTTGTATCTTTGGGATTCCTCTGAAGCTTTGTTTCGATGTTTACAAATTTTATAGAGCATATAAATAATAATGTATCCACTCGAAACACTCGACAGCCCCCAAAACTCCCTCAAGGATGACCAAAATCATAAATGGGCTTTTGTCTTGGAGCGCTCCAAACAGTCAAATCGACTCGAGCTTGAAGCTCAATGTCCCAGCTATCCATCAGTACATTTCGCATATTGCTCTTCGATTCCCTAACGCCACTGCCCTTCATTGGTGGTCTGGTAATTTAGATGATGAAATTCAACTAAGCTACGCCGAGCTCGAGGAAAGAGCCGATGCACTCGCAAGGGAGCTGGTTCATAGGGAGGATCTGAAGGTTAAAAAGGGAGACATAGTCCTTGCTTTCTTTGATAAAGGCATTGAGATGATTGTCGGGATTTTGGGAATTGCAAGTTATCTTTTTCTTTTTCGGTTCTTATATTAATTAATAGATTTTTTTAGTTGAAAGCAGGTGCAGCCTACGTGCCGATTGATATCAGCCACCCGACTGAGCGAATCCGGACCATTCACTCTTTGACTTGCGCAAAGTTATGCCTTACGAATTCTGTCTCTTTCCTCCACTATCGCGTCACACATCCCTTGCATCCAAATCATCTCCGTCGACTCTCTCAATATCTCCTCTAACTTGGCAATTCCCCCCGAATGCGAAGCTACCGGTGACGACCTGTGTTACATTATGTACACGTCTGGATCCACTGGTGTTCCAAAGGGCGTCATGGTCCAGCATTCAGCTGTAGTCGCCTCCGTAATTGATGGCCCAGAGGCAAATCGTATTCTGAGAGAGGAAGGTTTCCAGGGAAAACTGAGAACATTGGGGTTTTCAAATTATGCTTTTGATTATGTAGGTCTTTCTTTCTTTCTCTCTCTCTCTTTTGTTTAACTGAGATTCGATTCCAGTCCGATTTGGGATATCTTTTTGACACTCACATCAGGCGGAACGTTATGCCTCGCTCCTCGGGATCTCATGCTAGATGATTTGACATTCGTTCTCAACACGATGAACATCACTTTCCTGGAAACCACACCGACCGTTTTATCACTTGTTGATCCGGTCAAAGTACCGACATTGGTCGCAGTATACAGCAGCGGTGAACCCCTCTCTACTTCTGTGAGAGATAAGTTCTTGTCTCTCTCAAACGTCGGAAGGAAGATTAGGTTCGGTAATGGAGGGGCACCTACGGAGACGACAGTCATGTCTGTCTTCACTCTTCTCGAATCTTCACCAGCTGATCGTGATCCTCGAATCTTTGGCAAGCCGTTCGGGAGAAATCGCGTTTATGTTCTTGACAAGAATAAGAATCTCTGTCCGGCTGGTACACCGGGTACCCTTTGGATTGGTGGAGCGCAGGTCACCAAGGGCTACCTAGGGCGGGATGATCTCACTGAAGCGTCGTACTGTGAAGACATGTTTTTTGGTGGGCGGATGTACAACACGGGCGATTTATGTTCGTGGATGACTGATGGGAGTGGGAGGCTACTGCATCATGGTCGTAAAGATGGTCAGGTCAAGATAAGGGGGCAGAGAGTTGAGATTGGAGAAGTGGAGAGTGCTGTTCGGGAGTATGGGAGAGCCACGGCTGTCCATGTTACAAAGATCAACAGGAAGCGGGTACTGAAGGATTAGTTGCGTTTCTGGTATCAAAAGTAAGTTTTCGAGGTTCCTTTTATCATGTCAAATCTAATTATCTCTAGGAAAATGATTTTAATGAAGCTACGTTACTGCATGCGCTTAGATCAAGACTTCCGTCCTACATGGTACCATGCGGCGCTATAAAGCTTTCTGCTTTTCCTTTTACGAGTAACGGGAAAGTGAACAGTCAAGCGTTGAAAGAACT
Source organism: Gymnopus androsaceus JB14 (assembly GCA_009733575.1). Taxonomy (NCBI): domain Eukaryota; kingdom Fungi; phylum Basidiomycota; class Agaricomycetes; order Agaricales; family Omphalotaceae; genus Gymnopus; species Gymnopus androsaceus. The sequence goes on from ML769605.1 coordinate 24,101, forward strand.
TGCTCGATCTCACTTCGAGCGACGTTCAGCTCAACTAAACACTCAGGTCAACGCCCGACCTCTATCTTCACTGGAAAAGATTATTGTTTCAGTTTGGTCGGCTTGCCTTGGTATCAAGGAATCCAACATTCCCCTCGACAGCAGCTTTATCTCTTGTGGTGGCGATTCAATTAGCGCGATCCATGCTACTGTTGCTCTTCGTAAACGAGGGTTCATCGTGAATATCGCAGATTTCCTTCGCCTTGGAACTGTACAAGAACAAAGCCGTGCTCTTTCCATCGTTGAGGGAAACCACGTACCTCGGGAGATTTCTTACAGAGCGTTTGAGCTTACCGATCAAGCTCTCAAAGATGCTATCGTAACGGAGTGCATAGCTCTTGGATATCGAAAGGAAAACATCGAAGATGCATACGTGTGCTCGCCTCTTATATCTGGTTTGATCTCGGTTTCAGTGAATCGTCCATCTGTAAGTCAATTACCAATCTTCGTATACGTTGACTTAACCGATGTATTCTTAGGCATATACTGCCCATTACGCCTTCAACAATCAGAGTGGCTATAATTCAGCTCATCTCAAGGCAGCATGGCTACTTGTCCTTCACAGACACCCTATCCTTCGTACCGCCGCTCTTGTCACGTCCAAAGGAATTGCTCAGGTTGTATTTTCTGATGCAGAGGACTGCCTAAAGTGGACCCACGTTCAATTCGAAAGTCAGGTTGGATGTGATCATGCTGCAGACGCTCATATTCTCAATTCACCAGGCTTTGCTTTGGGTGTCGTCCCCACTCGTATTGCCCTGTTTGAGGGACCACAATCATCGATTCTCACCTGGCAGATTCACCACTCCCAATATGACGGATGGTGCTTCCCTCGAATTCTCGAAGATCTTCACGTAGCGTATGCCGCCATCTCGCAACAGCATTCCAGTTTACGCTGGACCACCCCAACTGTACCTTACCCGCTGTTTGTACGCTGGCTCGCTCGCCAAGATACGTCGAAGGCTCTGGAATGGTGGTCATCCGAGCTCAAGCAGGTCACTGCTTTGTCGTGGCCCGAAATCTCGTTGCCCAGTGACGAGGTGCCGCTAACTGATGAGCTGATTGTACGATCTTGGATCGGCGGTAAGGAGCTAGTAGCTGCGTGCGCGAAATACGAGATAACAATGTCTTCGTTTGTGCGTGCAGCTCTGGGAATTATCCTAAGCATGCACGCCAACACTGATGACGTTGCATTCGCAGTTGTAACTTCGGGCAGGAACGGAGATCTTGAAGGAATCGAGAACGTTGTTGGTCCTTGTATCGCTACTCTTCCGTGTCGCATGAAGGTCAACGCGGATGATGCTATAGCTTCGCTTCTGAAGGCAGTCCAAAGTTTTTCGGTGGCCTCGAATGCACACCATACCGTGGGTCTTCCTGAGATCATTCAAGCAAATCCTCATATCTCTCTCAATGTCTTGTTGGCTATTGAGAATCTTCCCGGACTTTTTGAGGGGCGGAATAACCTTCTCGGAGACTATTTAAAGGGCCATCACCTAAAGATGAACTTTGCTCTTGCGGTGACCGTTTTCCCCTCTCCGGATGGTCGCGAACTTCGTTGCCAATTCGAATGGGACTCACGGCTTCTCTCCTTGACGGACATTGACTACTTCTCAACCCACCTCATCGGCGCTTTCCAATCAATCACTAGTGCTTCTCCCAGCACCGCTATTGGCGATCTCAACGTTATGTCAACTGCCGAGAAAATATTTTTACAGACAGTTGGGACTGGTCCAGGACCGGATCCCGCTTTCGCAGAACATGAATTTTTTCACCAGCTTTTGGACCGCATTTCTCACCAGTTCCCATCTAGGATGGCTATCGAACATACGAACGGTGCTTCGATGACCTATAAGCAGCTATCGCAACGCTCTAATCAAGTCGCTCAAGGTTTAAAAGCTAAAGGTGTCGGGCCAGAAATTAGGGTACCTGTTCTCTTTGACAAAGACAACAGCCAAATCGATACCATTGTTGCCTTCATATCCATCATGAAGGCTGGCGGAGCTTTTGTTCCCCTAGATGCATCATGGCCTGCTGAGCGACTAGCCGCTTGTGTCAAGCAGACTAATTGCGGGTTTCTCATTTGCGATGCACTCACTCCTGATGTTGCACATGTCATTGATACCTCAATTGTCGCCCTTGACGAGATCTTAAATGATAAGGATGAGTTGCAAACCAGCTATTTACGACCGGAGACACTAGCCTATGTCATGTTTACGTCGGGATCAACGGGTAAACCCAAGGGTGTTATGATTGAGCACTGTAACATTATGGCGTACATTGCAAAGTGAGCTTCTTATTCTTATTTCGAGGAATCCATATCTCATTTTTACTTGGGCAGTGGTCATACTATATTTCCTCTCAAGCGCGTGAAGCGTATGCTTCACTTTAGTCCCTACACGTTTGACCAGGGTCTGGCTGATATCTTTTTCAGCGTCTCTGTCGGAGCTACCCTGGTATTGGCGAATATGTCGGAAATGCTTACAGACATGTCTTCAGTCTTAAATTTGTCCAGGATTGATTACGCCCTAATGACTCCGGCTATCGCCCAGCTTATAAGCGTCGGGGGCGAATATCTTCACCTCAAAACATTAGTGGTTGGAGGTGAGAAGGTTCCCCGACAGCTTAGCGAGGCATGGAGATCCAAAGTAACGTTCATCGATGCGTAGGTTGTTCACTCTTATGAGAAATGACCAAAATCTGAACAAACATTTTATCCCCAGGTATGGCCCAACTGAAGCCACTGTACACTGCATTAGCTCCAATCATTCAGCTTCTTTCCTGGGTCCTGGTGTCATAGGTCGTCCTTTAGGTAATCTAGAATTCCCTGTCTTCGGTCAATGCATCGATTAATTGTCCTCTAGGTTCCTGCAAAGCATTGATTCTCAACAAGAACAGCCTTGTCCCAGTTGGAGTCATCGGCGAACTTTGCATTTCAGGGCCACAATTAGCGAGAGGATATCTTGATGCTCCGGAGACCACTGCGGGAGTCTTTGTGCCCAGTCCCTTCTCCCCAGGTGAACGACTCTACAGAACGGGTGACTTGGCTAGATGGACCAGCAGTGGCTACGTCGAGTATCTCGGACGCAAGGAAGGCGGGTATGTCAAGCTAAACGGCTTGAGGATAGACCTAGGAGAGGTTGAGACTGCACTAATGTCGGTCAAAGATACATACGCGGTGGTGGAGCTAGTGGAATATGAAGGCCAGTCACGCCTGCTCGCCTTCATTAGCAAGCGTGTCGTCGTTGGTGGATCTGCGAAAGTTGAAGCTCTTTCCGAGCTCTACCTATCCCAATCGTTGATCAGCGATCTACAAGGCGCCTGCAAACGCTCCCTCCCCTCTCACATGATACCATCTATGTGGCTCGTCCTTGACTGCATACCACAGGCAGCGAGTAACAAAATCGACCGCAAGCAGCTTCGGGAGCTATTCCAAACTTTGAAATCATCGCCTGCCGACCTCGAGGAGATTTCCCGTGTACTCAGCCATGCTGCCACCACCGGCAAGCCTAAAGATGCCTTCGAGCAGATTATTTTCAATATATGGAAAGAGCTACTTGGACTAGGAAACATTACGGTCCATGATGACTTTTTCACCATAGGCGGTGATTCTATCCGGACTGTGATATGTCTTGGGAGATTTAAAGCTAGAGGTTGGGATGTTTCCTTAAAGCAATTTCATGAAGCAAGAACAATATCTCGTCTTGCAACCATCATCAAGAACGCTACATTGAGTGCAATAGACAACGTTGACGGAGCCGTTTCCCGACCGCGAGGTCTCGTAGTGCAGATCCACTCTGTGGAGTCGGATGAGGAGAAATCGAGAATCCCGGTATGGTTCATACATGGAGGCGGAGGGTTTATTTCTCCACGATGTGAGTGATTCATTCTCCACATAACATTTCAATGTCCTTAACCACCAACAGATGGTTTACTCGACCCACTGGGCCGTGAAATATATGGAATATCAAACCCATCCGTTGATAGCAAGAGCCTTTCCCAGAACTACCCGACAATAGACAGTTTCGCTGAGCAGTACCTTACGCTTATCTCGCCAGATGACAATGTATATCTAGCGGGATGGAGTTCAGGAGGCACACTGGCACTTGCAATGGCTTCTTTACGAATAAAAGCTGGATTGCCTGTCAAGGGCGTCATCTTACTGGACTCGTCGAACACAGAGGGTTGGAAGTTGATTGATTGGAGCCTTTATGAATCACCCACTTTGAAAGGAGTCCACTATCGTCACATTCTTCCCCTCCTCGAAACCGCGGAGCAACCCTATTGCTCTGTCCCTGTCCTCCTTATCCGCTCCGAGATACCATGGACAGCTAACGGCAAACCTGTGTGGGAGTTTCCTCCTTTAACTCCCGGCCAGGTCGAGCCTGATACTCGTTTCCAGCACAATTTTTACTCCCTCGAGAAAATGTCTAATGTTACGATTGTCACTATTCCTGATTCCGACCATATCAGTCTAATGGCCAATTCCTTGCATCGCCGTCAGGTTTGCGACCACATTCGCACTTGGTGTGGGACTACGTAAGATGTAATTGTTTGCTTACAAGTAATAAATGTTTTTAATCTTCAACTATTCCAATTTCTCAATATCATTTATCATAACCTCGAGTACTTGACAATCGACGCTGTTCTTTTGTCTTCGAATGCAGTTGTTGTTTCTATCTTCCAGGCCTACAGCAATTTTCAAAGCTGCCACCCCTTCGCCTCACTGTCGAGTCCCATACAAGCAACATCAAGGTCAAATGCTTTTCCCGAGAAAAGATAATGTCCGTCCGGACTCCGTAATAAAACACCGTGAGCTCGCGAAACAGAAGGGGGTCTATTGTCATTTTTGTTTCATCGTTTAACAGTAGCTAATTGTGCGGTACATATTCAGAGCAATACATGCAATAGTTGAGTCCGTTAAACGCGGTCAATGCCTCCGAGCTGAAGAGGCTGCTGGTTTGTTCAAGAGGCCGTTTAATGTGTTAAACGGATCTGAAAATAATATAAAAGCACTATCAATGTAAGGAGCGGTTAAACATGTTAAACGCGTTTAACGCTAACCCTATATAACCCGCATAACGCGTTCGTTGCAGGCCGTTTAACATCGTTAAAGGCGACCTATCTGAAAAAAGGACTAAGCGACCGTTTAACACGCGTTCAATGTGTTAAACTGTTCCTTCGCAGAGTCCACCCACTGCATTGTCATATCCAATCCCTCCTCTGACCATGTAGCGCCATTCAGACCGTTGGTTAAGTATCAATTCAAGTGAGCTGAAATCCAATTGACAAGCAGCGACACAATGAATGAATGAATAGCTTTATATTTCCTGAACGACAACTAAGTTATATACCTGGGCCGGAATCAGAGTGCACAAGAATTAGAAAATGGAAGGAATCCGTTTTGGAATGACTGCTCGTCAGCGAATTCAAGAGCTTCCACGTTAAGCAGGGTGAGGGTGGCCACAAACTCATCAAGAGTATCGTTGTAATCGGGGCCGTTACTTGTTGTTGTAACCGAAAGACTTTTCAGAAGGGATGTTGTGCTACACAGGGAATATCTGTGGCGTGACGGTTCAGGGAGCACCATGGTCTCAACTATGGCGCTGCACTGCGCCGATACCTGTTGTAGGTGGTGGAGAATAACACCGCAAGACGAGTCTCATCAATGCAGCTAGAACCAAACTTTCCGCCGCCGAACTTTTCGATGGATACCGTTTGCAGGACTGGTGCTTTGAAAGATGCAATGTAGGGAAAATCGCGCGCATCGTCAGAGCTCGGCTGCAATGCAGGTCCAACTCTTGAAGCATCGGGAAAGTTCCAGGAAACCTAGTGCTATCCAGAACCCCTCTTTCCGCTGACTCGGGAAGTCGCAATACTGCACTGCGCCAGCGGGAGGCATGTTCGAGCAGGGCTGGTAAGATCGGCAAGGCCTCCCCATCCTCATCCCCATGCAATTCATAGTAGTCAACCCTCGCCTCCGTAATCTTCATCTTCACTGTATGTTGAATAGTTTAATCCTTGTCCTCGACTTTAGAATAACAGCCAGACCGTAAATGCCTTGGCACAAAGTACTCACTCACCCTGCCCCAGAAGCGAAAGTAGCCGTCCCTGTCAGCCAGTCTCCACCCAGCTTCCAGTTCCACCTTCGATTCCTGTCAATTAACAAAAATCTTGAGGCTACTTCTATGAATCTAGAATCCCAATTCGTTTTGGAAGTATGGCTACATAACTGGCTTATTCCTCCTTCGTCGACAGCGCAACTGAAATTGACCTCTTTATACTTTTTTTTTTGATGGCTTCAAGTTTTGAATTTTTTTCGAGAGCTTTATTGCTAGTCTATTGCCATTTTCAGGTATCCATGCAACAATGTAAAGTGATGTAACCAGCCTGAACTTTCGGATTTGCGAGGATCGGGTTATTATAAGCCCGCCGACGGCAAAATTTGATAAGATACAAAAGCCGGCGATGCTGCTGTTCCTCCCCTTCACAACTCGCTGGTCGAGTCTCTCGGACCCCATCGCTTCAGTCTGCCGTCGACTCCCTATTGATATCACCAGGTCTGGTGATAATAATTTATCCAGAGGCTCAGTCATAATGCGTTTCAACTGCTGTGCTGCAGCTTTTGGTCTGGTCTCAATTGCTTCGACTGTGTGTGCAGCCCCTTTCGTTGTAAGTTGAGCTCTTATATTAACTACTATACATTACTTACTTCAATGTATCAGCATAGCAACTCTCAACCGGTGCAAACTCCTTACGATCCAAAAACCGGCCTCATTTCTCCCCCATCCACTCCTCCGCCCAAATCCGAGTTACATTTCTCCGTGGAGAACGCAGCCAGCCCACCCAACGCTCACGCTGTCCATTCGAACAAAGCTCCTCTCAACTCGAATATCACCGTCACCTTCTGGACCGGCACAGAGTTCGAAGAGTGGCAGAGAAATCATGAACACGATGCATATGGCACTCACCATGACGATGTTATCGTCCGCACTACACTATGCGACGATAGACAAAAAACAGACGTAGAGAGACAAGTCAAGGAGTTCATTACCGCAACCTCAAGGCACTTTGTCTCTGCCACTCTTAGGCTCCTCCTTTTGGGTACGCCGACATTTCATTTCTCGAATAACTGCGTGTTCCATCCTGCGTATAATGTATTCAATTTCACGATCGCGGATGGCGGAGGTGGGAGGTGTGAAGAAAGGAATGGACGTACTGAAGTTTGTAGAGGAAATATGTCGGTTGAGACGGGACAAGGGAGTTGGTCCGTTATATCGTAATACTGTACAAGTTAACGCTGAGATGAAATCAAAACGTCCGACAAAACGGAAGGAATCTAGTTTTGTCGCGAATCTTAGCGGCCATCTGTGCGGTACCTTCCTGTACCTTCGGAGTCGGTACGGATTGCGGTCCGATCCGAATACTATCTCCAACCTACATCGTCACTTTTCCAACTGTACCACTACCATGTCGTTGCTCGTCCCCACTGAGCTGTCTCCTGAATCCAAAGCTTCCTACCTTCGCACTCTACCTGCTATCCGAGAACGTTGCGGCCGTGTCTTTGAACTAGCCAAAGCAGGCAAACTCGACTATTTCGATTATCATGCTGATAAAGAACCAGAAGTTACGGATTTCTGCTTGAATATAATCCAAGTGGGTAAATCTATCCCAAAACTTCTACAGATCTAACCGACATCACTGTTTAGCGAGACTTTGGCACCGATTACAGCAAGGTGAAGATCTGTTTAATTCGTTTTGACAATCAGCTGGGCTGATATTGCCTCAGATTCCTCCTCATGGACGCTGGAGACATTTCGATCTAGGAAGAAGCCGGGTTGAACCGCTCCTTGCAAAATGGGATGGGTCCAAAGAGGCCAGCAAACGCCTTATCGATCTCTTCGTCGTCTCCGTTCTTCTGGATGCAGGCGCGGGTAAGGACTGGGCGTATCATGAAAAGTCGTCTGGAGAGAAATACAGTCGCTCGGAAGGACTGGCTATTTGCAGCATCCACATGTTCGAGGAAGGACTGTTCTCTAGCCAAGCAGATCAACCTCATCGAGTCGATGGTATGTGGATATTGCAATAAACTAACTAGACGAATGATCCAACATCCCCCTTTTAGCTGCCGCACTCTCAAAGATCACTGTCGAGGCCATCTCTGAGCACATGCAAGTTTCAGCCTCAAATCCTCTAGTAGGGCTCGAAGGACGTACGTCGTTGCTGCGTAATCTCGGCAACGCTCTTTTGGCTAGCCCTGAGCTCTTTGGGGATGATGGTCGACCCGGGAACATGCTCGGTAAGTGTATTGGAAAAGCTACTTGTATTGATAGTTATTTCGACATGATTTAGATTTCCTCGAACGCGAATCTAAAATGGAGGGATCTACTCGGCTTGTTCCTCTCGCAGCGTTATGGCACGTTCTAATTGACGGATTGAATCCCATATGGCCTGCATCTCGTACCAAGTTCGCTGGGGTATCTTTGGGAGACGTCTGGCCTTGTACAGCGCTGAAATCAACGTCTGCAGCAGAAGGAGATGATCTTGTTCCATTCCACAAACTCACTCAATGGATGACATACAGTCTCGTAGAGGCTATCACTACGACTATGCAATGGAAATTTGTCGGTATGGAGGATATGACTGGTCTCCCTGAATACCGAAACGGTACGCTAACTATTTCATTCTCGTCAATCGCAACTGACAGTATTGTAGGGGGTCTCCTGTTGGATTTGGGTGTTATCACTCTCAAGCCCAACGCTTTGCCCATCGACGACAAGTCCGGTCTGCCTAAAGCCTCCTCTTCAGACCCTGCTATTGTCGAGTGGCGAGCATTGACAGTAATCATGCTGTGAGCTTTGAAACAATCTGTCTATTTTTATCTATGCTCACATTTCACCTTCCAGGGACCGTATCGCGGATTCCATTCGTGCAAAACTCGGACTTTCTTCCGAGCAACTCAACCTTGCACAAGTATTGGAAAGTGCGACTTGGAAAGGAGGGAGAGAGATTGCAAAGCAGAAGCGACCTGCTACTGGGGGACCTCCCCTTGAGCTCGAAAGCGACGGCACTGTGTTTTAAATTTCTGAATCTACTAGAGTATTATTACAGCATAATTGGTAAAATATCGGTGTTTCTTTTAAATTTCTAAATAGTAGTCCGCGAACTATGAACGTTCAATATCAATGTTACTACTATACTCTTTATTTGAACCACTAACATCGATGAAAAGTAAGAAATCAGGGCGGAGGAACTTGCACCCCTGCTCCATCATCGTTGCTGCCCAAGAATCTGCAACGCTTTATCCATCGGATACACCAGAGAGGATTACCGTAGGTCGACATAAAGGAATTGGTATCGTTTATATTGCTTCAATTGCATCAAAGAAATATTTACTACAAGCGATGATCCCTCTACATAGATTAGCATAAACTCCGGTAAAATACTAGTATAGTGTTCCAAAATAACAATACTTATAGCTTCCATGAAAACTCAACGATGCCTCAACTCTCGAGCCAACCGCCAACAAAAAACAAACGCAACAAGTGCTGAGACGCCACCGATTCTATAATAAAGAGTGTCGGTAGGATGTCCAATGAAGCAAAAAAGAATAACATACCGAAAGATAATCGCAACAGAATTCGACGTGGCCGCAACTTGCAGCTCCTTGATCATCTCCAGCTCATCCTCGACATCCCCATCCCGTAACATGAACGCCAAGGTGGCATTTGCTGCAGATGTAGTCGCATTCACTAGTGGACCGTGCGGACTGGCAGGATGTTTCGCACTTAGAGCGCTCTTCGCAGGGTCCACTAACGCGAATATGATTGAAGATAGTCCCGTTACAAGGAACTGTGGAATGACGAGAAATATGTTATGAATACCCTGTTTACACGAGACAAGAAATCAGTATTTGGATTCGACCGATAAAGCGAAAAACGAACGAGAATGATCCCAGCTTTTGCACTCAGACCGCCACCATCATGTTCATCTGAACCGTCATCCAGACCCTCCCTCTTCTTCATCTCGAGAGCGCCCAACAAGCACTGCACCCTCATCTTCATCATCTTCCTCCTCCTCCTGATAATTCGGCAAAACTGGGCTGACATTCACAGAACTCACGCCTGCCTCTCCAAGTCCCAACAACGATCTTCTTCGAGCATCACTCTCTTGCCGTGTCTCTATCCCAGCGTCCGACTCGTTCCCATCAGAGTCGGATGCATTGCCCGGGACTGAACACCGTATCATCATCATCGAGGCCATCCTCATCGCGGTCTCTTGGGATTCGACTTAAGAGGGCTAGTTCCCGCCGGCTCTCGGAGCTTCTTCGTCGAGACATGGACAATCGGGCACGCGTGTCAACTAACCGTATACCACCAGCTTCACCTGCGCCGCTTGATGGTGGTTCAGTCAGAATAGCTTCGCCGAGCTATGTAGAGCTATTAGCGATTGCTATGAACAGAGAACGTAATCAACATACCAATGCAAATGGGACCCATTGCGTGACAGCCCAAGAAAACCCCGTTATTGTGATTAGCGTAGTTCCTCCTGCTACGGACGAAGTGAAGCTTGACTCAAGATCAGCGGAAGCTCATGTGGGAGAAATATTCGCACCACTCACAAAGTTGAGAGCATGCAGCAAGCAAGTACACCTGAACTGATCGCCCAGAGACTAGCAATGTGAATCTTGAACATTTCTGGAATTGCGAATATTACGCCACCAAGGACCACTGGATTTAGGTCTTGCACTGGTGAATAGGGCTCCTCGTCAGGTCATTCCAGTCCGTTATGAGCTCCAGTGAGGCTCATAGTGGTCAACACCGGCAAATCCAACACCACGCTGTCGTTCCTGTTTTCTCCTGCGAGAGCTTGCAGATGACTCGGCGACGAAGAAGGGAAGGAGAATGTTCATAGACAGAGCGAGAATCGACGAGTAGAACATTGCACGAGAACCAATACGGGTTGCTTCCGTATTGAGGGCGGCTAATGATTCTTCAGAGATGTCTGGTGGAGGGACCAAGATAGCAGTCGCGAAGAAAGCCCGTTTGTGGAGGTCCCCGATGTATAGGGTGGAATAAAACATGATGGGAAACCAAGCTATCCAAGAGCTGTAGAGGTAATTAAGCAAGCGAGAGAGAAACTAGGAGAGCGAGCATGCTTTACCAAAATTGTATGACGAACTTGAAAAAAACAGTGAGCGCAGGACGCCATTAGAAGAGTCAAGCCACGTACTATCTGCGGATTACCCTTGGAAGTGACCACATGTTTTCGAACATCTCCTTGACTTCGCCAGTAAAAGATTTTGCAAGAGGACTATCATATAGAGCATGAGGGGCTTCCAACGCGTATTTCGAACAGGGACTTACCCACCAGCTCCAGTAGCGGTAGTTTTGACAAGAACACGTTCGTTCACAGATGAAGCCACGATGACATGACTTCCAAATAGAATAAGACTGACTACTATAGCCAGAATCTGCAGCTCGGTGTGACCAAATATAGGTAGCAGAGAAGGGAGGTCGAGGTTTCCGCTAGATGAAATGCATGTCAGTTGAATGCTTCAAGTCAGATTGAGAATACGCACGCGAAATACCCAATGACGCTCCCAAACCCTGCCATTTGCGCAGCCCAAGCATTCCCAGAGGGTTGAAGTGTTGCAGGCAAGATGTCAACGAGTAGAGCACGGTCAACAGCCATTACTGCGGAACAGATGAGTACGGTGAACAAGAGTAGCAAAGTAGGGATTAAGACCTGCGTTGACACTAAAGTCTATGAGATACACTGATAGCACAGCAAGCCACAGTGTTAGGCCAATCTTAATTGAGAATCGTGTCAGTTTGAACGACGAGGCTCCTTCAGTCAAGCACATACCCAAGAAGTGAAGATTCCGGCTACCTCTTTCGTCCACCCAAGTAGCATCATCGCAAACATAGACAAAATTGTTCCAACAATCATGTACGGTCTCCGTCTTCCCCATCTTGACGTGCTCGAGTCGGCCAGGATGCCAATTAACGGTTGCTATTTTGCAATATTAGTGTCCGTATTAATCGATAAATAATGGAGCTAGATTGACCATTATAAGACCAGATAAAGGCCCTGCGACAAATACTATAGCCATTGCAGACTTGGAAAGACCGAGAGAGATGAGATAAGGCGATGCATACGCCATTTCTACCGACCAAACGATAGAGATTCCCAGCATTCCGACGGTTAAAGCTGGCATATGTAGCCACGATGGACCGCGAATATAAGCCACGCCGGAAAATCTTGCATCGTTGGCGGCGGAAGTTCCTGCGTCAATTACAGCAAAGCCGCCCGCAGTCATAGCGAAACAATTTCGCTGAAAACGTTTGTTCCAAGCCCAAAGTAAAAAGACACGCTAGTTGACCACAATCCCAATGAAAATGCGGTTGGCGAGAGAAGAGAAGTGAAAACGAAGAAGAAACTTAGAAAGTTGAATCCGTCGGCGTGGCAGCTGATTAGAATCAAATCACATGATATCGGCCCGAGGTCAAAGCTGAAAATCGCGAGTTACTGAGAAACGGGATTTGAACGAAGGAACTTGAATGAAGGTCGAGGATAGGATTGGATAGAATCGACGAAGCATTAGATTTACGGGCCAGGTCCTCGGAAGTTGATATCTATGATTCTTTCTGAATTGTCTCACTTCAGACTCTCAGAATGTTCTTTTCCTTGTAATTGCTCGGCTCAAGTGCATTGTTGTATCTTGATTGTATCTCCCAAGATATTTATATGTTATTGCCCAAGGGGCTCCGAAAATAATTTCTTGTACCAGGGGTTGGAAAAGATTTGAGCCTCAGCCCGGGACCCTACCTGCCTACATGATTTTACGGACATGTGATTACTAAATACCCTAGTGACTACTCCTCATCGTGCTGCCCTTTTCCCCTTCGCACATGATCTACACACCCAATTCGTTCTTGTAAAGTCTTCACCTTGCTCTAGACACTGTATATGATACTGTATATTCAGAATATAAGTATCAGTCAAGGAACAACAATATCACTGAAGATGCAACTACTCACCCAAATTGTTTCACAACCTCTCCTTGTACACTGAACTGTTGTTGTTGAGTCCATCTTTTGATCATCAGTAACAGGGTTTCCACAGCCCAAGCATTCAAAGGCTGCCTCTGATCTTCTATGCTTTTGGCTTGAGCGGTGGAGACCTGAAAAAGCATGAATGTCTTCCATAGCAACAGGTTCAGCTTCGGACAGGGCAGGAGATTGACTAGAGATAGGCAGAGATGGCATCAAGCAGTGGATCCTGAATATTAATGGTGAAATCATGAAGTGGAATAAAATAACATACCTGCCAGTGTGAGATGCATGAGGATGTGCAAAATAAGCTAAGAGATGCAAGTAAGTATACAGTTCAGCTGGAATTGAGAGGTATACCATACCCTCCAGGTTCTGTGTTCTATCCAGAGTATCAGGATGTTCCTTGTCCAGCACTTGCTCTGACAATTTGAGCAGAGGCTCCTCCGACTCAAGTGCATCATTGTATTTCCTCAGATCTTTATATGTCATTGCCAGGTTCTGTGTTCGATCCAGTGTATCAGGATGTTCCTTGCCCAGCACTTGCTCTGACAATTTGAGCAGAGGCTCCCCCAGCTCAAGTGCATCATTGTATCTCCCCAGATGGCTATATGTTACTGCTAGGTTCTGCATTTGTGTCAGAGTATGAGGATGTTCTTTTCCTAGCACTTGCTCTGACAATTTGAGCAGAGGCTCCTCCAACTCAAGTGCATCATTGTATCTCCCCAGATCTGTATATGTCATTGCCAGGTTCTGTATTCGTGTCAGAGTATCAGGATGTTCTTTTCCTAGCACTTGCTCTGACAATTTCAGCAGAGGCTCCTGCAATTTAAGTGCATCATTGTATCTCCCTAGATATTTATATGTTATTGCTAGGTTGTTTGTTCGCTTCAGAGTATCAGGATGTTCTTTTCCTAGCACTTGCTCTGACAATTTGAACAAAGGCTCCTGCAACTCAAGTGCATCATTGTATCTCCCCAGATCTGTATATGTCATTGCCAGGTTCTGTATTCGCTTCAGAGTATCAGGATGTTCTTTTCCTAGCACTTGCTCTGACAATTTGAGCAGAGGCTCCTCCAACTCAAGTGCATCATTGTATCTCCCCAAATCTCCATATGTCATGGCCAGGTTCTGTGTTCTTTTCAGAGTGTCAGGATGTTCTTTTCCTAGCACTTGCTCTGACAATTTGAGCAGAGGCTCCTCCAACTCAAGTGCATCATTGTATCTCCCCAGATCTGTATATGTCATTGCCAGGTTCTGTATTCGTGTCAGAGTATCAGGATGTTCTTTTCCTAGCACTTGCTCTGACAATTTCAGCAGAGGCTCCTGCAATTTAAGTGCATCATTGTATCTCCCTAGATATTTATATGTTATTGCTAGGTTGTTTGTTCGCTTCAGAGTATCAGGATGTTCTTTTCCTAGCACTTGCTCTGACAATTTGAGCAGAGGCTCCTCCAACTCAAGTGCATCATTGTATCTCCCCAGATCTTTATATGTCAATGCCAGGTTCTGTATTCGTGTCAGAGTATCAGGATGTTCTTTTCCTAGCACTTGCTCTGACAATTTGAGCAGAGGCTCCTCCAACTCAAGTGCATCATTGTATCTCCCCAGATCTTTATATGTTATTGCCAGGTTCTGTGTTCGACCCAGAGTATCAGGATGTTCTTTTCCTAGCACTTGCTCTGACAATTTGAGCAGAGGCTCCTCCAACTCAAGTGCATCATTGTATCTCCCCAGCCTTCCATACACTGCCCCCAGATGCCCACCATAAGTGATTGTCTCTGGATGGTGTTTTCCCTTAACTTCTTCTGAATTCTCAAGCAATGCCTTCACAATCTCCAGCTCCTTCACATAATTCCCACTTAGTGACCACAATGAACTGAAAGCATTCCAGATAAACACCTCTTTAACATCCAAAGCATTTACCAATTTACAATGTTCCTGCAGTTGGAGTACAAATGGCATTTCATATTTACTAATTTCTTCCATTGATACAGCAAGAAATGCTGCTATAACATCTTTCTGATGCTGTACTCCATCAGAAACCCATTTATGCACTAAAGGATGTATGTTGTATGTCTTGCCATGTTGCATAACATTAATCAGAGAGAAATTTGTCAGCTCTGATATAATGGTATCCATCTCAATATTGTTCCATTGCCTTGAATTTGAGAAAAGCTTTTCCAAAAGATCAATGACTTGGTCAACCAAAGGTCCAGGATGCACTTGATCTACTTTATCTATGTTATGCACTACTCTCTGGAACATCTCTCGAGGAATGTTTTCAAAATGCATACATGAGCATATTTTCAAAAACTCTTGAGCTGATTTGTGCAGCTTATTCCAACTCAAATTCCAAGTAGAGTAAACAGATAATGTATAGTCATCATAACTTTGAGAGGCATTGATGGACATTATTTGAGCTCTCTGAGATTCCAGTCTCTCTAGATATCCATATAGACAATGCTGCTGTTGAATATATGCTCCAGCTTGAACAAGTGCAAGTGGAAAACAACAAAGGGATTGTGCTATTTTTTCAACCATGAGCTGGTCTTTTACAGTTGCATTATGACCCATTCCAGCATAAGTCATTAACAATTGCACTGCATCTGTATGAGCCATGTCCTTGAGCTCTGTATTACTTCCAGCAGGACCTACAGTCAGCTGGATCAATGCAGCATTCCTTGAAGTGATTATCACATTTCCATATCTACAAGAGGGCAGAAATTTTCCCAGCTTAAGTTCAGGATCATCAGCATTGTCATAGATCAACAGCCAATCTTCTTTCTGAGTTTCAAGCCATATTTTGCCTGATAACCATGTTGGCTGTGGCAAATTGGTTTGCATGGCAATATCATAGAAACTTGCCTGGATGAGACTTTCTGAAGCAGCATGAATCATCCATACATTTGTGAATCTGTGTGTTCTTTTAACATCAATGAGTTTACAATGTATTGATGTATTGATATTTGCCTACTGGTCTTTAAATTGAGAAGCAAACTCCAAGGCTGTCTGGGTCTTTCCACTTCCTCCCAATCCCCATAGCAGATATCTCTTTTGCTTACGTTGAGCTGTAGATGATCCTCCTTTGATGAAATGCATTTCCAGTGAGGAAATAAGATCTTTTCTTCCAATGAATTCTGGGGGACAGTGCTGGGAAGTTATGTTTGACATTCCTTCCTGGTATCCTATCATTCCAAAGTTGCTCATCAGTTCCTTTGTTTCATGTATTTCCAAGCTGAAGCTCACCTGAAGGAACAGTTTTTTTCTCCAAGGGATTGTTGAAAATTGTTGTATTGATGGTATGAGCAGCTTGGAAGGTTGAGTTGTTGCTCTCAAAGTGTGAAGCATTTGCAAACATTTGTGAACTGAGATTAGAGAAAAATTCAACATTATCACTTTCTTAAGCAATGAAGCTTTCTCACGATGCACCTGCAGCAGATCCTCCTGTTGGAATGTGTTGCATCCTGTAATAGGGTCAATATAACCAATGAGGAGTAGTGTAACTAGAAGGCAAGTCTCACATATTCTCAGTCACTTGAATATCATCTTCACATTGTAAAGCATCTCTTGATGATCTGGATTCCATCTTGTGAAAGAATGGAAGATCAGCAGCTGTGGACATCCATTGATAAATATGGAGCAAGCAATAGATGGATGACAAAGGTTGGATAAGTAGATGGGTTTAACTGTGAAACGACATACCAGAAACAAACACAATGTACTCAGAACACTCCTAATGAGCCTAATGAGAAGGATTTAAGTTGAGACAAAGAGATGAGATGCCTGAGCAAAGGTTCCAGAGTCCAACAGATCCACCAGAAAAGGAGAGCGCAGTAAGGAGACTAGAAAGAAGAGTATAGGTAGCGGACGGAGTAGAGGAAAGAATGATGGGGGAAAGATGAAAGGGCTTGCGCTCATGGAATTCATTTTAAGCAACTTTTTCATTCCCACATTACGTTTAGCATGTGCCCCCATGATCTGCTCTTTCTGTCAGATATAGTTAAAAATCATGACCCTTGGTTCTCACCGAGGACTCTTCATCGATGATCGATCATCTGCAGTTCAGATGTACGATACGGAACGGTATCCGTGCCGCGAGCAGTTCTCAGTGTATCCCCTGTAAGCCTATACGGCAAGGTGAGCACCCTATCCGGTTTCCCCAAAAGCGCTGAGGCGCTTCAATGTTCCTTGACAGCACAGCTTTCTTTCGACATGCTCCCATGTCACCGCGTCGGCTGCCATGCTGAAAGCTTCTTAGCTCGATGTATACAAGAATTATCAATTGTTTTTTTCAAGCGGACCTATAAAAGCTCTCTGCTCATTGCAGTCACAGTAAGCAGTGTCATTAAACTCTTTGAGGCTGCCCGTAGTCATAGCGCAAGAATTTCACTGAGAACGTCTGTCCAGGCCCAAAGTAATAAGACACGCTAGTAGTTGACCACAATTCCAAATCCAATGAGGTTGGCACCGATAGATTCAAAGAAGGGAACGAAGATTGATATGATATCGGCCGGAGGTCAAAGCTGAATGTCACGAGTGCGAAAAGTTTAGGGAGTTATCTGTTACGACTGTAGACTCTACGAATTACAAGTAATATTAATGCTATGTGAAGCAAGTTAGTGATGCTAGCGCTACATTGTAAGATCCTAAATGTATCATGAAAACCGTCCATTTCACATCTTCTTCCACCCAAACAAGGCCCAAGCCAATCCCCCACTTGCATTCTCTCGTTCACGGCGTTGATGTAGATGAGCTGCAATGCGACTTCGTTTCCATCCTTCATGAGTTCCTGTGATACTCCGTTTCGTATTTGATGAGCCGACAGTTAGACTACAAGTTTTCTATTAGCGAAAAAAAAACAAAAGAAGCGAGCTAGCAGACTCACCAGGCGTCATTCAACTCAGTTGTATTACTCTCTGACCTTGTGGTGGTAACGTTTCCGGCGAACGGAAGGTTGACGCCAGCCGCAACTGTTTGGTTCAGAAAAGGCAGAGCCGCTACTGGTGAAGGAGCTGGTATCGAAATGTACGAATCTTCAAAGATATCGTTCTGAGCTAAAATATCCTGTTAACGTCAAACCGCCTTGGGGAAATTGTGAACATCTCCGCACCTCCATCAATAAAGTTGTACAGGTCATTGTAGAAGGGTGGTGCATGAGAGCCTTCAAACATCTGCACATAATTGTAGTTATTTGACATCGTAACAAAACAAAACAAAAAAGCGACTCACTGTATTGTTCTCCGCTTGAAGCCAATAGAAAGGCTGTTTCGCACCGTATGTACAGTTCGAGAGAGACGCCAGTTGTTTGCCATTATCAGGATCTGCTCGACAGCGTCGCGGCACTTGGGGCTTGGCTAGAGGAACATCTGACGTCGCGCCGGTGATATTGCACTGGAATCCAGTCATATAATCTGCAAGTATCATGTAAGTAGACAGAAGATGAACGAAACCAACTCGAGCTCACTTTGTTCACCACCGCTGTCAGGCTAAGAAGAAAGTTAATCCCATGCTATAGCTCAACCCACAAAAAATACTCACCGAATGAATCCAAAACCACGCACAGGTACAAAGACCATCAGGACACGCCGGCATCCTTTCAGGAATCTGAAAGTCCGTAAACCTCGTCCATACACACGTCTGATTCACACTAAACACGGTGAAATCCTCCGGCGTCACTTCGCTCACGTTGCTCTTGTACGCAATCGCGAGTGCACACCCTTTCAGGTCGTCGAATCCAGTAGTGTGGAATTCGGCTATGGGGCTACCAGGACAGACGTTATCGCCATCTTGAATATCTCCGCCAGGGTTGGATGCGAAGAAGGATGTGGCGCCCTTGTCGCATGCGATTTCGGTTGTGATTGACTGGTTGACGGGAAGCTGGAGGACGTCTGATGCGTGAGGAGGAAAGTCCAGATGACCGTGGAACCACCACTGCAAAGCAAGTATTAGAGTGAAAAGCACTCTTGAGATTGAACACTGGAGCGTACCTCGTCGAAGGTATAATTTGTGAGAGGAGACACGGGGCTAATAGTAGATTGTATTGTTAAAGCAAGTATTTTAGAAGCAATAGCGACATACCGATTGTCATATGGGAATGATTGTTCAGTAACATTAAATCCCCACATACTCGGGTGAAATATAGCTATGAAGAACGCGTCAAGTTGGACCAACAGTCGCGAGATAAATGAGAATTGTGCGTACAAGCATGGGAAGCAACCTGTCGAACCAAGCAAGTCGTGAAGAAAAAGTAGAGCAGGGTCATCTTATTTCTTTGTTGGAGATGAAGAAGAGTAGCGTCAAGCTATACCAGAAAACCAAAGAATTGTTGCAGGCGTAAAGAACGTGAAGGTCGGGAATGTCGTGTCCACAGAGAAAAAGTCTAATCGCCAACCAGTGGACTTTTGAAATTAAGAGGGGAAAACTTGTCCTGAACACGACTGCTGGCTCTTTTTATAATACATCGGTGACATTTGAAAGAAACAACAAAAAGAGCCAAGCCATTGTTCAATAAGCGCCAGAGCTCGGTGACGGAAACCGGGCCGGTACTAAGCGCCATTGTGCAAACTTCAAAGACTGTTTCGCTTCAGAGCCGCTCAGGCTCTTGGAAGTGCATCCTGGCCGGTCACGAGCCTAAGGTAGGCTAAAAGGCAATGAGACAGACCGAACACTTCAAAATGCTGTTTCAAACAGAACGCCGGAACCTAGCGCCTGCGCCTACTAGAACCTTTTTCCTAAAGCTTTCCCCGACACCGCCATACTACACCGTCTGGACTCTGGATCATCCCAATCCATCTGATCATCTTAACTCGAGAATCAGTACGACTCTACGAGTACTAGGGAAGATGAGTGTGTAATTATCGGTTAGTATGTGTATGGAAAAAAGCCCGTCTCTCTCCGTCTTAGGATGGCTAGTTGACGTCGTCTTCCGATTCATCTACAAGTTCAAGTTTCAGATGAGTATCTTGGTCGGTGGCCGGTTGCTCAAAGTTCTGCTAAACGATACTCAACCACTTGAAATATACTTTACAGCGAGCGATTTCTTGTCTTTCTACGAAGTAATGACCCAAGCATCACCTGTACTGGCTCTATTCTCACTCGTTGTAGAATGGAGAAAAGTTTTGAAGGACCACACGGCAAAACTCATTCCTGAGGCCTAAATACTGCAGCCGCGAACGGAACACCGAAATTGACCATTCGTCCATGCCCCTGGATTTCAGTTTCGGAACAGAAGTATATTACAGCACAACGGCGCGGCGGTTATATAAAACACGAGAGCTTTCTGGGTACGAACTAGTCGCCCGGTGCCCTCAAATTATCCTCTCTTTCAATTCTCTTTCGGAGCTGGTCTCTGACAGTTACTCATGTTTCATTCCGCCAATCTACTTGCTTATTTACTCCTTCTGATCGGTCTAGTGGCCGTCAATGCCTCCCCCATCACACCCGCCTCTCAGAGTCGCGGCGACTCTGAAGCCACCAGCGCGGTCCTTGGTTATGAATTTTCGGGACTCACCGAGAAAGCAGTGGAACCCGGAACCTTTTCATCCGTTTTTTCTGAACCTCCCAATCCGCTTACGATCCACAAGTTTTCCAGGAAGAACGGGGAACTCGCTTATGTGGTGAGGAGAATCATCGTCTTCCTTCCGCCATATTCACAATTTTTATTAGACCATTGTAACTACCACCAAGCCAGAGGAATTAGCAAAGCCTCCGAAATTGGTGAGTACGAATCTTCCCAGACTATTAAACCGTCGTTCTTTGTTCGCACCGTTGATTTGTGTCATCAGCTGTACATCGACAACTCAAAAATCGATCTACAAAAACCTTTCTACCAAACTACTCTTGATAAGTTGATTAAAGAGTCAAAATACATGCACATCTACAACGGTCCTACCGCCGTCATCACCAAGGACCCCGATTATGGCAAAGTGATCTTTGTTTCACCAAACAATCCATATGGCATAAAACGCCAGCGTATGACTCTAGGTAAGTTTTATCCAGTTTGTTTTGTTTCCAGCTCTTCATGAACTCTCCGAGTACCCTGCCGACCGAATACAGTGCAAATTACTTACTAACTTACGTTTCGTATAGCCGAATTCCAGAAGACGAAGCATTCCAACGGGAATTGGGCGGAATATAAAGCTAACATCTATGATGTGCCCAAACCCCCAGCATTTATCTTCTAACGTCAACGGTCAGACCAACTGATCGCCAGTTGGTTCAAAGGTGCAAAGCATCTCCAGATCCCGATCCTAATAGTGGAGAACCTATTAGTTGTATGGTGTTTTAGTTTACGTTTTGGACTTGTGTTTAACGCATAAATGATCACTGGTGCAAAATGCAGATACTAAGAGATGACAAAAGTTGAAAAACAAATTAAGGGTGCGATAAACAGCTTTGACTGACCCGATTCGGACTTTTGATTCAAATGATAATTGGTCGTCTGCACTATACCGGCAGTCCGTAAAGATCTCTTCCAACTGATTTCAGCATCTTATCTACCACTATATTTTTTATACTGATGTTCGTCGATAATCCTAGATTTCGGTCATTAATCATTCAGTTATCTCTCAAAAACAAGAGTCTGGCTTACCCCTGCTCTCGTCTGGAACAGCTTCCCCTTTGTTATCATGCCACTGATTCTATAATAAAGAGTGTCGGTAGGATGACCAATGAAGCAGAAAAAGGATAAACATACCGAAAGATAATCGCAACAGAATTCGACGTGGCTGCAACTTGCAGCTCCTTAATCATCTCCAGCTCGTCCTCGACATCCCCATCCCGTAACATGAACGCCAAGGTAGCATTTGCTGCAGATGCAGTCGCATTTACTAGTGGACCGTGCGGACTTGCAGGATGTTTCGCACTTAAAGCGCTCTTCACAGGGTCTACTAGCGCGAATATGATTGAAGACAGTCCCGTCACAAGGAACTGGGGAATGACGAGAAATATGTTGTGAATGCCCTGTCAAGAAATCAGTTCTCGGATCCGACCGATAAAGCAAAGAACGAACGAGAATGATCCCAGCTTTTGCACTCAGACCGCCACCATCATGTTCGTCTGAACCGTCATCCGACCCTCCCTCTTCTTCATCTCGAGAGCGCCCAACAAGCACCGCACCCTCATCTTCGTCCTCATCCTCCTCCTCCTGATAATTCGGCAGAACAGGGCTGACATTCACAGAACTCATGCCCGCCTCTCCAAGTCCCAACAACGATCTTCTTCGGGCATCACTCTCTTGTCGCGTCTGTATCCCAGCGTCCGACTCGTTCCCATCAGAGTCGGATGCATCGCCCGGGACGAACACCGTATCATCATCTTCGAGGCCATCCTCATCATGGTTTCTTGGGCTTTGGCTCAAAAGGGCTAGTTCCCGCCGACTCTCGGAGCTTCTTCGTCAAGACATGGACAACCGGGCACGAGTGTCAACTAACCGTATACCACCAGCTTCACTTGCGCCGCTTGATGGTGGTTCAGTAAGAATAGCTTCGCCGAGCTATGGAGAGCTATGAGCGATTGATATGGACGAGAAGAACATAATCAAGCATACCAATGCAAATGGAACCCATTGCATGACAGCCCAAGAAAACCCCGTTATTGTGATTAGTGTAGTCCCTCCTGCTACGGACGAAGTGAAGCTTGACTCAAGATCAGCGGAAGCTCATGTGGGAGAAATATTCGCACCACTCACAAAGTTGAGAGCATGCAGCAAGCAAGTACGCCCGAACTGATCGCCCAGAGACTAGCAATGTGAATCTTGAACATTTATGGAATTGCGATATTACGCCACCAAGGACCACTAGATTTAGGCCTTGCGCTAGTAATAGGGCTCCTCGTCAGGTCATCCAGACCATTATGGGCTCCGTGAGGCTCATAGTGGTCAATACCGGCAAATCCAACACCACGCTGTCGTTCCTGTTTTCTCCTGCGAGAGCTTGCAGAGGACTCGGTGACGAAGAAGGGAAGGATAATGTTCATAGACAGAGCGAGAATCGAGGAGTAGAACATTGCACGAGAACCAATACGGGTTGCTTCCGTATTGAGGGCGGCTAATGATTCTTCAGAGATGTCTGGTGGAGGGACCAAGATAGCAGTCGCGAAGAAAGCCCGTTTGTGGAGGTCCCCGATGTATAGGGTGGAATAAAACATGATGGGAAACCAAGCTATCCAAGAGCTGTAGAGGTAATTAAGCAAGCGAGAGAGAACTAGAGAGCAACTACGCTTTACCAAAATTGTATGACGAACTTGAAAAAAATAGTAAGCGCAGGACGCCATTAGAAAGTCAAGCCACGTACTATCTGCCGGATTACCCTTGGAAGTGACCACATATTTTCGAACATTTCCTTGACTTCGCCAGTAAAAGATTTTGCAAGAGGACTATCATATAGAGCATGAGGGGTTTCCAACGCGTATTTCGAACAGGGACTTACCCACCAGCTCCAGTAGCGGTGGTTTTGACAAGAACACGTTCGTTCACAGACGAAGCCACGATGACATGGCTTCCAGATAGAATAAGACTGACTACTATAGCCAGAATCTGCAGTTCGGTGTGACCAAAAATAGGTAGCAGAGAAGGGAGGTCGAGGTTTCCGCTGGATGAAATACATGTCAGTTGAATGCTGCAAGTCAAATTGAGAATACGCACGCGAAATACCCAATGACGCTCCCAAACCCTGCCATTTGCGCAGCCCAAGCATTCCCAGAGGGTTGAAGTGATGCAGGCAAGATATCAACGAGTAGAGCGCGGTCAACAGCCATTACTGCGGAAAAGATGAGTATGGTGAACAAGAGTAGCAAAGTAGGAATTAAGACCTGCGTTGACACTAAAGTCTATGAGATACACTGATAGCACAGCAAGCCACAGTGTTAGGCCAATCTTAATTGAGAATTGTGTCAGTTGAACGACGAGGCTCCTTCAGTCAAGCACATACCCAAGAAGTGGAAGATTCCGGCTACCTCTTTCGTCCACCCCAGCAGCATCATCGCAAATCATAGACAAAATCGTTCCAACAATCATGTACGGTCTCCGTCTTCCCCATCTTGACGTGCTCGAGTCGGCAAGGATGCCAATTAACGGTTGCTATTTTGCAATATTAGTATTAACATTAATCGATAAATAGTTGAACTAATTGACCATTATAAGACCAGATAGAGGCCCTGCGACAAATACTATAGCCATTGCAGACTTGGAAAGACCGAGAGAGATGAGATAAGGCGATGCATATGCCATTTCTACCGACCAAACGATGGAGATTCCCAGCATTCCGACAGTTAAAGCTGGCATATGTAGCCACGATGGACCGCGAATATAAGCCACGCCGGAAAATCTTGCATCGTTGGCGGCGGAAGTTCCTGCGTCAATTACAGCAAAGCCACCTGCAGTCATAGCGAAAGAATTTCGCTGAAAACGTTTGTTCCAAGCCCAAAGTAAAAAGACACGCTAGTTGACCACAATCCCAATGAAAATGCGGTTGGTACCGAGAGAAGAGAAGTTGAGAACGTAGAAACTTAGAAAGTTGAATCCGTCGGCGTGGCAGCTGATTGGATTCAAATCACATGATATCGGCCCGAGGTCAAAGCTGAGTATCGCGAGTTAAGTACTGAGACGGGATTTGAACGAAGGAACTTGAATGAAGGTCGAGGATAGGATTGGATAGAATGACCAAGCATTGGTTTTGCGGGCCAGGTCCTCGGGAGTTGACATCTATGATTCTTTCTGCAATTGTTTCACTTCAAAGTCTCAGAATGTTCTTTTCCTTGTAATTGCTCGGCCCAAGGGCATCATTGTATCTTGATTGTATCTTCCAAGATATTTGCATGTTATTGCCCAAGGGCCCCGAAAAAATTTTCTGGTACCAGGAGTCAGGAAAGATTTGAGCCTCAGCCTGGGTGCCTACATGATTTTACGGACATGTGATTACTAAACAGATCCCCTAGTGACTACTCCTCATCGTGCTGCCCTTTTGCCCTTTGCACATGCTCTACACACCCAACTCATCCTTGTAAAGTCTTCACCTTGCTCTAGACACTGTATATGATACTGTACATTCAGAATAGATCAGTCAAGGAACAACAACATCACTAAAGATGCAACTAAGTACTCACCCAACTTGTTTCACAACCTCTCCTTGTACACTGAACTGTTGTTGTTGAGTCCATCTTTTGATCATCAGTAACAGGGTTTCCACAGCCCAAGCATTCAAAGGCTGCCTCTGATCTTCTATGCTTTTGGCTTGAGCGGTGGAGACCTGAAAAATCATGAATTTCTTCCATAGCAACAGGTTCAGCTTCAGGCAGAGCAGAAGATTGACTAGAGATAGGCAGAGATGGCATCAAGTAGTGGATCCTGAATATTAATATGTTGACTTGGTGGTATCATGTAGTGGAATAAAATAACATACCTGCCAGTGTGAGATGGATGAGGATGTGCAAAATAAGCTAAGAGATGCAAGTAAGTATACAGTTGAGCTGCAATTGAGAGGTATTACTTACCCTCCATGTTCCGTGTTCTATCCAAAGCATCAGGATGTTCCTTGCCCAGCACTTGCTCTGGAATTTTGAGCAGAGGCTCCTCCACTGTATCTCCCAGATCTTTATATGTCATTGCCAGGTCTCTATTCGCTCCAGAGTATAGAGATGTCCTTCCTAGCACTTGCTCTGACAATTTGAGCAGAGGCTCCTCCAACTCAAGTGCATCATTAATCTCCCTAGATCTGCATATGTTACTGCCAGGTCTTGTATTCGTGTCAGTGTATGAGGATGTTCTTTTCTAGCACTTGCTCTGACAATTTGAGTAGAGGCTCCTCCAACTCAAGTGCATCATTGTATCTCCCTAGATTTTTATGTGTACTGCCAGGTTCTGTATTCGTGTCAGAGTATTAGAGTGCTTTTTCCTAGCACTTGCTCTGACAATTTGAGCAGAGGCTCCTCCAACTCAAGTGCATCATTGTATCTCCCCAGATGCCAATATGTCTTTGCCAGGTTCTGTATTCGTGACAGAGTATCAGGATGTTTTTTCCTAGCACTTGCTCTGACAATTTGAGCAGAGGCTCCTCCAACTCAAGTGCATCATTGTATCTCCCCAGATCTTTATATGTTATTGCCAGGTTCTGTATTTGTGTCAGAGTATCAGGATGTTCTTTTCCTAGCACTTGCTCTGACAATTTGAGCAGAGGCTCCTCCAACTCAAGTGCATCATTGTATCTCCCCAGATCTTTATATGTCAATGCCAGGTTCTGTATTCGTGTCAGAGTATCAGGATGTTCTTTTCCTAGCACTTGCTCTGACAATTTGAGCAGAGGCTCCTCCAACTCAAGTGCATCATTGTATCTCCCCAGATCTTTATATGTCAATGCCAGGTTCTGTATTCGTGTCAGAGTATCAGGATGTTCTTTTCCTAGCACTTGCTCTGACAATTTGAGCAGAGGCTCCTCCAACTCAAGTGCATCATTGTATCTCCCCAGATCTTTATATGTTATTGCCAGGTTCTGTATTTGTGTCAGAGTATCAGGATGTTCTTTTCCTAGCACTTGCTCTGACAATTTGAGCAGAGGCTCCTGCAACTCAAGTGCATCATTGTATCTCCCCAGATCTTTATATGTCAATGCCAGGTTCTGTATTCGTGTCAGAGTATCAGGATGTTTTTTCCCTAGCACTTGCTCTGACAATTTGAGCAGAGGCTCCTGCAATTCAAGTGCATCATTGTATCTCCCCAAATGTTTATATGTTATTGCCAGGTTGTTTTTCGCTTCAGAGCTTCAGGATGAACTTTTCCTAGCACTTGCTCTGATAATTTGAGCAGAGACTCCTGCAACTCAAGTGCATCATTGTATCTCCCCAGATTTGCATATGTTACTGCCAGGCTCTGTATTTTGTTCAGAGTATCAGGATGTTCTTTTCCTAGCACTTGCTCTGACAATTTGAGCAGAGGCTCCTCCAACTCAAGTGCATCATTGTATCTCCCCAGATCTTTATATGTTATTGCCAGGTTCTGTATTTGTGTCAGAGTATCAGGATGTTCTTTTCCTAGCACTTGCTCTGACAATTTGAGCAGAGGCTCCTGCAACTCAAGTGCATCATTGTATCTCCCCAGCCTTCCATACACTGCCCCCAGATGCCCACCATAAGTGATTGTCTCTGGATGGTGTTTTCCCTTAACTTCTTCTGAATTCTCAAGCAATGCCTTCACAATCTCCAGCTCCTTCACATAATTCCCACTTAGTGACCACAATGAACTGAAAGCATTCCAGATAAACACCTCTTTAACATCCAAAGCATTTACCAATTTACAATGTTCCTGCAGTTGGAGTACAAATGGCATTTCATATTTACTAATTTCTTCCATTGATACAGCAAGAAATGCTGCTATAACATCTTTCTGATGCTGTACTCCATCAGAAACCCATTCATGCACTAAAGGATGTATGTTGTATGTCTTGCCATGTTGCATCACATTAATCAGAGAGAAATTTTTCAGCTCTAATATAATGGTATCCATTGTAATATCATTCCATTGTCTGGAATTTGAGTAAAGCTTTTCCAAAAGATCAATGACTTGGTCCACCAAAGGTCCAGGATGCACTTGATTTACTTTATCTATGTTATCCACTACTCTCTGAAACATCTCTCGAGGAATATTTTCAAAATGCATACAAGAGCATATTTTCAAAAACTCTTGAGCTGAGTTTTGCAGCTTATTCCAACTCAAATTCCAAGTAGAGTAAACAGATAATGTATAGTCATCATAACTTTGAGAGGCATTCATGGACATTATTTGAGCTCTCTGAGATTCCAGTCTCTCTAGATATCCATATAGACAATGCTGCTGTTGAATATATGCTCCAGCTTGAACAAGTGCAAGTGGAAAACAACAAAGGGATTGTGCTATTTTTTCAACCATGAGCTGGTCTTCTACAGTTGCATTATGACCCATTCCAGCATAAGTCATTAACAACTGCACTGCATCTGTATGACCCATGTCCTTGAGCTCTGTATTACTTCCAGCTGGACCCATAGTCAGCTGGATTAATGCTGCATTCCTTGAAGTAATTATCACATTTCCATGCCTACAAGTGGGCATAAATTTTCCCAGCTTAAGTTCAGGATCATCAGCATTGTCATAGATCAACAGCCACTCTTCTTTCTGAGTTTCAAGCCATCTTTTGCCTGATAACCATGTTGGCTGTGGCTGATTGGTTTGCATGGCAATATCATAGAAACTTGCCTGGATGAGACTTTCTGAAGCAGCATGAATCATCCATACTTTTGTGAATCTGTGTGTTCTTTTAACATCAATGAGTTTACAATGTATTGATATTTGCCTAACTGGTTTTCAAATTGAAAAGCAAACTCCAAGGCTGTCTGTGTCTTTCCACTTCCTCCCAATCCCCATAGCAGATATCTCCTTTGCTTATGTTAGGGCTGTAGATGATCCTCCTTTTGATGAAATGCATTTCCAGTGAGGAAATAAGATCTTTTCTTCCAATGAATTCTGGGGGACAGTGCTGGGAGGTTATGTTTGACATTCCTTCCTGGTATCCTATCATTCCAAAGTTGCTCATCAGTTCATTTGTTTCATGTATTTCCAAGCTGAAGCTTACCTGAAGGAATTGTTTTTTTCTCCAAGGGATTGTTAAAAATGGTTGTATTGATGGTTTGAGCAGTTTGGAAGGTTGAATTGTTGATCTCAAACTGTGAAGCATGTGCAAACATTTGTGAACTGAGATTAGAGAAAATTCAACATTATCACTTTCTTAAGCAGTGAAGCTTTCTCACGATGTGCCTGCAGCAGACCCTCCTGCTGGAGTGTGTTGCATCCTGTAATAAGGTCAATATAACCAGTAAGTAGTAGTGTAATGGAAGGCAAGTCTCACATATTCCCAGTCACTTGAATATCATGTTCACATTGTAAAGCATCTCTTGATGATATGGATTCCATCTTGTGAAAGGATGGAAGATCGGCAGCTGTGGACATCCATTGATATATATGGAGCAAGCAACAGATGGATGACAAAGGTTAGATAAGCAGATGGGTTTAACTGTGAAACGACATACCAGAAGCAAACACAAGGTACTCAGAACACTCCTAATGAGCCTAATGAGAAGGATTTAAGTCGAGACAAAGAGATGAGATGCCTGAGCAAAGGTTCCAGAGTCCAACAGATCCACCAGAAAGGGGGAGCGCAGTAAGGAGACTAGAAAGAAGAGTGTAGGTAGCGGACAAAGTAGAGGAAAGAATGATGGGGGAAAGATAAAAGGGCTTGCGCTCACGGAATTCATTTAAGCAGCTGTTTCATTCCCACATTACGTTTAGCTTGTGCCACAATGATCTGCTCTTTCTGTAAGATATATAGTTAAAAATCATATGACCCTTGTTCTCACCGAGGCCTCTTCATCGATGATCGATCATCTGTACGATACGGAATTCCATATTATACCGTGATTCCGTATCGTGAGCAGTTCTCAGAGCATCCCCTGTATGCCTATAGGCACGGTGAGCACTCTATCTCCCCATATCAAAGGTTCTGTGTACGTACACGGTTTCCCCAAAAGCGCTGAGGCGCTTCAATGTTCTCGACAGCACTGCTTTGTTTCGACGCACTCGACCCCGTGTCACCGCGTCGGCTGCCATGCTGAAAGCTTCTTAACTTGAAGTATAAATTGTTTTTTCATACAGACCTATAGAAAGCTCTCCGTTCATTGCAGTCACAATAAGCAGTGTCTCATCATTGCGGATAAACTCTTTGAAGCCGCCCGCAGTCATAGAGAGACTTTCACTGACGTTCATTCAAGCACAAGTGAAAAGACACGCTAGTCGACCACAATTCCAAATCCAATGAGGTTGGCACCGATAGATTCAAAGAAGGGAACGAAGATTGATATGATATCGGCCGGAGGTCAAAGCTGAATGTCACGAGTGCTAAAAGTTCAAGCAGTTATCTGTTACGACTGTAGACTCTACGAATTACAAGTAATATTAATGCTATGTGAAGCAAGTTAGTGATGCTAGCGCTACATTGTAAGATCCTAAATGTATCATGAAAACCGTCCATTTCACATCTTCTTCCACCCAAACAAAGCCCAAGCCAAACCCCCACTTGCATTCTCTCGTTCGCGGCGTTGATGTAGATGAGCTGCAATACGACTTCGTTTCCATCCTTCATGAGTTCCTGGATACTTCGTTTGGTATTTGATGACCCGAGAGTTAGACTACAGCTTTTCTATTAGCGAAAAAAAAACAAAAGAAGCGAGCTAGCGGACTCACCAGGCGTCATTCAACTTAGTTGTATTACTCTGTGACCTTGTAGTGGTAACGTTTCCGGCGAACGGAAGGTTGACGCCAGCCGCAACTGTTTGGTTCAGAACAGGTAAAGTCGCTACTGGTGAAGCAGCCGGTATCGAAATGTATGAATCTTCAAAGATATCGTTCTGAGCTAAACTATCCTGTTAGTCTCAACCGCCTCGCAGACATTGTGAAACATCTACGCACTCCATCAATGAAGTTGTACAGGTCATTGTAGAAGGGTGGTGCATGAGAGCCTTCAAACATCTGCATATAACCGTAATTGTTCAACATCATAAGAAAACAAAACAAAAAAGCGACTCACCGTATTGTTCTCCGCTTGAAGCCAATAGAAAGGCTGTTTCGCACCGTATGTACAGTTCGAGAGAGACGCCAGTTGTTTTCCATTATCAGGATCTGCTCCACAGCGTCGCGGCACTGGGGCTTGACTAGAGGAACATCTGACGTCGCGCCGGTGATATTGCATTGGAATCCAGTCATGATAAACGATCTAATGGCAAGTATATTAATAGTACAAAAGATGAGAAGAAAACACCAACTCGAGCACTCAACTTTATTCACCACCCGCAAATGCAGGCTAAAGAATGAATAAGTTCCAAATTCACAATTGCTAATAGACAATCAACCCACCAAAAACAACTACCACCCACCGACCAATGCCCCAATAAAATCCAAACACACAAACAAACCATCCACAGGATACCAACAAAAGACTCTAAATCAGGACACCGCCAGGACATAACCTTTCAATGGCATACGAAAGATTCCGAATAAAAACCACCTCGTTCCATAATCAAACCTCTCTCTAAAACATCCTT
>ML769605.1:55336-106287 GCA_009733575.1 Gymnopus androsaceus JB14
GGACCTGAAAAATCATGAATTTCTTCCATAGCAACAGGTTCAGCTTCAGGCAGAGCAGAAGATTGACTAGAGATAGAGCAGAGATGGCATCAAGTAGTGGATCCTGAATATTAATATGTTGACTTGGTGGTATCATGAGTGGAATAAAATAACATACCTGCCAGTGTGAGATGGCATGGAGGATGTGCAAAATAAGCTAAGAGATGCAAGTAAGTATACAGTTGAGCTGCAATTGAGAGGTATTACTTACCCTCCATGTTCCTGTGTTCTATCCAGAGCATCAGGATGTTCCTTGCCCAGCACTTGCTCTGGAATTTTGAGCAGAGGCTCCTCCAACTCAAGTGCATCATTGTATCTCCCCAGATCTTTATATGTCATTGCCAGGTTCTCTATTCGCTCCAGAGTATGAGGATGTTCTTTTCCTAGCACTTGCTCTGACAATTTGAGCAGAGGCTCCTCAACTCAAGTGCATCATTGTATCTCCCTAGATCTTGATATGTCATTGCCAGGTTCTGTATTCGCTGTCAGAGTATGAGGATGTTCTTTTCCTAGCACTTGCTCTGACAATTTGAGCAGAGGCTCCTCCAACTCAAGTGCATCATTATATCTCCCTAGATCTGCATATGTCAATTGCCAGGTTCTGTATTCGTGTCAGAGTATCAGGATGTTCTTTTCCTAGCACTTGCTCTGACAATTTGAGCAGAGGCTCCTCCAACTCAAGTGCATCATTGTATCTCCCCAGATCTTTATATGTTATTGCCAGGTTCTGTATTCTGTGTCAGAGTATCAGGATGTTCTTTTCCTAGCACTTGCTCTGACAATTTGAGCAGAGGCTCCTGCAACTCAAGTGCACCATTGTATCTCCCCAGATCTTTATATGTTATTGCCAGGTTCTGTGTTTGCTTCAGAGTATGAGGATGTTCTTTTCCTAGCACTTGCTCTGACAATTTGAGCAGAGGCTCCTGCAACTCAAGTGCATCATTGTATCTCCCCAGATCTTTATATGTCAATGCCAGGTTCTGTATTCGTGTCAGAGTATCAGGATGTTCTTTTCCTAGCACTTGCTCTGACAATTTGAGCAGAGGCTCCTCCAACTCAAGTGCATCATTGTATCTCCCCAGATTTGCATATGTTACTGCCAGGCTCTGTATTCGCTGTCAGAGTATCAGGATGTTCTTTTCCTAGCACTTGCTCTGATAATTTGAGCAGAGACTCCTGCAACTCAAGTGCATCATTGTATCTCCCCAGATTTGTATATGTCACTGCCAGGCTCTGTATTTGTTCAGAGTATCAGGATGTTCTTTTCCTAGCACTTGCTCTGACAATTTGAGCAGAGGCTCCTGCAACTCAAGTGCATCATTGTATCTCCCCAGATCTTTATATGTTATTGCCAGGTTCTGTGTTCGATTCAGAGTATTAGGATGTTCTTTTCCTAGCACTTGCTCTGACAATTTGAGCAGAGGCTCCTGCAACTCAAGTGCATCATTGTATCTCCCCAGATTTGCATATGTTACTGCCAGGCTCTGTATTTTGTTCAGAGTATCAGGATGTTCTTTTCCTAGCACTTGCTCTGATAATTTGAGCAGAGGCTCCTCCAACTCAAGTGCATCATTGTATCTCCCCAGCCTTCCATACACTGCCCCCAGATGCCCACCATAAGTGATTGTCTCTGGATGGTGTTTTCCCTTAACTTCTTCTGAATTCTCAAGCAATGCCTTCACAATCTCCAGCTCCTTCACATAATTCCCACTTAGTGACCACAATGAACTGAAAGCATTCCAGATAAACACCTCTTTAACATCCAAAGCATTTACCAATTTACAATGTTCCTGCAGTTGGAGTACAAATGGCATTTCATATTTACTAATTTCTTCCATTGATACAGCAAGAAATGCTGCTATAACATCTTTCTGATGCTGTACTCCATCAGAAACCCATTCATGCACTAAAGGATGTATGTTGTATGTCTTGCCATGTTGCATCACATTAATCAGAGAGAAATTTGACAGCTCTAATATAATGGTATCCATTGTAATATCATTCCATTGTCTGGAATTTGAGTAAAGCTTTTCCAAAAGATCAATGACTTGGTCCACCAAAGGTCCAGGATGCACTTGATTTACTTTATCTATGTTATCCACTACTCTCTGAAACATCTCTCGAGGAATATTTTCAAAATGCATACAAGAGCATATTTTCAAAAACTCTTGAGCTGAGTTTTGCAGCTTATTCCAACTCAAATTCCAAGTAGAGTAAACAGATAATGTATAGTCATCATAACTTTGAGAGGCATTGATGGACATTATTTGAGCTCTCTGAGATTCCAGTCTCTCTAGATATCCATATAGACAATGCTGCTGTTGAATATATGCTCCAGCTTGAACAAGTGCAAGTGGAAAACAACAAAGGGATTGTGCAATTTTTTCAACCATGAGCTGGTCTTCTACAGTTGCATTATGACCCATCCCAGCATAAGTCATTAACAATTGCACTGCATCTGTATGACCCATGTCCTTGAGCTCTGTATTCCTTCCAGCTGGACCCATAGTCAGCTGGATTAATGCTGCATTCCTTGAAGTAATTATCACATTTCCATGCCTACAAGTGGGCATAAATCTTCCCAGCTTAAGTTCAGGATCATCAGCATTGTCATAGATCACAAGCCACTCTTCTTTCTGAGTTTCAAGCCATCTTTTGCCTGATAACCATGTTGGCTGTGGCTGATTGGTTTGCATGGCAATATCATAGAAACTTGCCTGGATGAGACTTTCTGAAGCAGCATGAATCATCCATACTTTTGTGAATCTGTGTGTTCTTTTAACATCAATGAGTTTACAATGTATTGATATTTGCCTACTGGTTTTCAAATTGAAAAGCAAACTCCAAGGCTGTCTGTGTCTTTCCACTTCCTCCCAATCCCCATAGTAGATACCTCCTTTGCTTATGTTGGGCTGTAGATGATCCTCCTTTGATGAAATGCATTTCCAGTAAGGAAATAAGATCTTTTCTTCCAATGAATTCTGGGGGACAGTGCTGGGAGGTTATGTTTGACATTCCTTCCTGGTATCCTATCATTCCAAAGTTGCTCATCAGTTCCTTTGTTTCATGTATTTCCAAGCTGAAGCTCACCTGAAGGAACAGTTTTTTTCTCCAAGGGATTGTTGAACATTGTTGTATTGATGGTATGAGCAGCTTGGAAGGTTGAGTTGTTGCTCTCAAAGTGTGAAGCATTTGCAAACATTT
Organism: Gymnopus androsaceus JB14; assembly: GCA_009733575.1. Lineage (NCBI taxonomy): Eukaryota > Fungi > Basidiomycota > Agaricomycetes > Agaricales > Omphalotaceae > Gymnopus > Gymnopus androsaceus. The sequence continues at coordinate 58,580 of ML769605.1, forward strand.
GTGAACTGAGATTAGAGAAAAATTCAACATTATCACTTTCTTAAGCAATAAAGCTTTCTCACGATGCACCTGCAGCAGATCCTCCTGTTGGAGTGTGTTGCATCCTGTGATAGGGTCAATATAACCAATGAGGAGTAGTGTAACTAGAAGGCAAGTCTCACATATTCTCAGTCACTTGAATATCATGTTCACATTGTAAAGCATCTCTTGATGATGTGGATTCCATCTTGTGAAAGGATGGAAGATCAGCAGCTGTGGACATCCATTGATAAATGGAGCAAGCAACAGATGGATGACAAAGGTTGGATAAGCAGATGGGTTTAACTGTGAAACGACATACCAGAAGCAAACACAAGGTACTCAGTACACTCCTAATGAGCCTAATGAGAAGGATTTAAGTCGAGACAAAGAGATGAGATGCCTGAGCAAAGGTTCCAGAGTCCAACAGATTCACCAGAAAAGGGGAGCGCAGTAAGGAGACTAGAAAGAAGAGTGTAGGTAGCGGACAAAGTAGAGGAAAGAATGATGGGGGAAAGATGAAAGGGCTTGCGCTCATGGAATTCATTTAAGCAACTTTCTTATTCCCACATTACGTTTAGCTTGTGCCCCCATGAGTCAGATATAGTTATAAATCATGACCCTTGGTCACCGAGGACTCTTCATCGATGATCGATCATCTGCAGTTCAGATGTACAATACGGAACGGTATCCATAATCCGTGCCACGAGCAGTTCTCAGTGTATCCCCTGTAAGCCTATACGGCAAAGTGAGCACCCTATCCCTTGTACGTACATGGTTTGCCCAAAAGCGCTGAGGCGCTTCGATGTACAGCTTTGTTTCGACGCGCTCAACCCCCGTGTCACCACGTCGGCTGCCATGCTGAAAGCTTCCTAACTTGATGTATAAAGAATTATCACTTTTTTTTTCATACAGACCTTAGAAAGCTCTCCGCTCGTTGCAGTCGCAGTAAGCAGTGTCTCATTGCGGATAAACTCTTTGAAGCTGCCCGCAGTGGTAGTGCAAGAATTTCACTGAGAACGTCTGTCCAGGCCCAAACTAATAAGACACGCTAGTAGTTGACCACAATTCCAAATCCAATGAGGTTGGCACCGATAGATACAAAGAAGGGAACGGAGATTGATATGATATCGGCCGGAGGTCAAAGCTGAATGTCACGAGTGCGAAAAGTTCAGGGAGTTATCTGTTACGACTGTAGACTCTGCGAATTACAAGTGATATTAATGCTATGTGAAGCAAGTTTGTGATGCTAGCGCTACATTGTAAGATCCTACTGTAAATGTATCATGAAAACCGTCCATTTCACATCTTCTTCCACCCAAACAAAGCCCAAGCCAAACCCCCACTTGCATTCTCTCGTTCACGGCGTCGATGTAGATGTGCCGCAATACGACTTCGTTTCCATCCTTCATGAGTTCCTGGGATACTTCGTTTGGTATTTGATGACCCGAGAGTTAGACTACAGCTTTTCTATTAGCGAAAAAAAAAACAAAAGAAGCGAGCTAGCGGACTCACCAGGCGTCATTCAACTTAGTTGTATTACTCTGTGACCTTGTAGTGGTAACGTTTCCGGCGAACGGAAGGTTGACGCCAGCCGCAACTGTTTGGTTCAGAACAGGTAAAGTCGCTACTGGTGAAGCAGCCGGTATCGAAATGTATGAATCTTCAAGAGATATCGTTCTGAGCTAAACTATCCTGTTAGTCTCAACCGCCTCGCAGACATTGTGAAACATCTACGCACCTCCATCAATGAAGTTGTACAGGTCATTGTAGAAGGGTGGTGCATGAGAGCCTTCAAACATCTGCATATAATCTGTAGTTGTTCAACATCATAAGAAAACAAAACAAAAAAGCGACTCACCGTATTATTCTCCGCTTGAAGCCAATAGAAAGGCTGTTTCGCGCCGTATGTACAGTTCGAGAGAGACGCCAGTTGTTTGCCATTATCAGGATCCGCTCCACAGCGTCGCGGCACTTGGGACTTGACTCGAGGAACATCTGACATCGCGCCGGTGATATTGCATTGGAATCCAGTCATGTAATCTGCAAGTATCATGTAAGTAGACAGAAGATGAACGAAACCAACTCGAGCTCACTTTGTTCACCACCGCTGTCAGGCTAACAAGAAGAGAAGGTTAATCCCATGCATATAGCTCAACCCACAAAAAATACTCACCGAATGAATCCAAAACCACGCACAGGTACAAAGACCATCAGGACACGCCGGCATCCTTTCAGGAATCTGAAAGTCCGTAAACCTCGTCCATACACACGTCTGATTCACACTAAACACTGTAAAATCCTCCGGCGTCACTTCGCTCACATTGCTCTTGTACGCAATCGCGAGTGCACACCCTTTCAGGTCGTCGAATCCAGTAGTGTGGAATTCGGCTATGGGGCTACCAGGACAGACGTTATCGCCATCTTGAATATCTCCGCCAGGGTTGGATGCGAAGAAGGATGTGGCGCCCTTGTCGCATGCGATTTCGGTTGTGATTGACTGGTTGACGGGAAGCTGGAGGATATCTGATGCGTGAGGAGGAAAGTCCAGATGACCGTGGAACCACCACTGCAAAGCAAGTATTAGAGTGAAAAGCACTCTTGAGATTGAACACTGGAGCGTACCTCGTCGAAGGTATAATTTGTGAGAGGAGACACGGGGCTAATAGTAGATTGTATTGTTAAAGCAAGTATTTTAGAAGCAATAGCGACATACCGATTGTCATATGGGAATGATTGTTCAATAACATTAAATCCCCACATACTCGGGTGAAATATAGCTATGAAGAACGCGTCAGGTTAGACCAACAGTCGCGAGATAAATGAGAATCGTGCGTACAAGCATGGGAAGCAACCTGTCGAACCAAGCAAATCGTGAAGAGAAAGTAGAGCAGTGACATCTTATTTCTTTGTTGGAGATGATGAAGAGTAGCGTCAAGCTATACCAGAAAACCAAAGGATTGTTGCAGGCGTAAAGAACGTGAAGGTCGGGAATGTCGTGTCCACGGAGAGCCAGAGAGAGAAAGTCTAATTGCCAACCAGTGGACTTTGAAATTAGGAGGGGAAAAACTTGTCCTGAACACGACTGCTGGCCCTTTTTATACTGCATCGGTGACCTTGATAAATGATAATGATATGAAACAACAAAAACCCATGCCATTGTTCAATAAGCGCCAGAGCTTGGTGACGGCCCGGTACTAAGCGCCATTTTGCGAACTTCAGGTTTAAACCGATCGCGATGAAGACTATTTCGCTCAGGCTCTTGGAAGTCCATCGTGGCCGGTCACAGGCTACAAGGCAATGAGACCGACGAACACTTTAAAATGCTGTTTCAAACAGAAAGCCGGAACCTAGCGCCTAGAATCTTTTTCCTCCTTTTCCCTGAACCTTTCCCCGACGCCGCCATACTACACCGTCCGGACTCTGGAGCATCCCAATCCATCTGATCATCTCCTTCTTATTTAACTCGAGAACCAGTACGACTCTACGAGTACTAGTAGGGTGGAAAAGAAGGGTGTACTAATTATCGGCTAGTATGTGTATGCTTTGAAGGAAAAAAGCCCGTCTCTCTCCGTCTTAGGATGGCCAGTTGACGTCGTCCTCCGATTCATCTACAAGCTCAAGTTTCAGATGAGTATCAGCATCTTGGCCGGTTGCTTAAAGTTCTGCTAAGCCCGCTTGAAATATACTTTCCAGCGAACAATTTCTTCGTCTTTCTACAAAGTAACGACCCGAACATCACCTGTACTGGTTCTATTTTCGCTCATTGTGGAATCTGAAGGACCACACGGCAAGCTCATCCTGAATACTGAAGCCACGCCGAAATTAACCGTTCGTCCATGTCCCTGGATCTCGAAGCCGTCAATGCCTCCCCCATCACACCCGCCCCTCAAAGTCGTGACGACTCTGAAGCCACCAGCGCGGTCCTTGGTTATGAATTTTCGGGACTCACCGAGAAAACAGTAGAACCCGGAACCTTTTCATCTGTTTTTTCTGAACCTCCCAATCTGCTTACGATCCGCAAGTTTGCTAGCACTCGCTTATGTGGTGAGGAGAATCATCGTAGTCTTCCTTCCGCCATACTCACAATTTCCGTTAGGCCATTGTAACTACCACCAAGCCAGAAGAATTAGCAAAGGCTCCGAAATTGGTGAGTACGAATCTTGTCGGGCTATTAAACCGTCGTTCTTCGTTCGCACCATTGATTCATGTCATCAGCTGTACATCGACAACTCAAAAATCGATCTCCAAAAACCTTTCCACCAAAAATACTCTTTATAAGTTGATTAAAGAGCCAACATACATGCACATCTACAGCGGTCCTACCGCCGTCATCACCAAGGACCCCGATTATGGCAAAGTGATCTTTGGTCCATCAAACAATCCATATGGCATAAAACGCCAGCGTATGACTCTAGGTAAGTTTTATCCGGTTTGTTTTGTTTCCAGCTCTTCATGAACTCTCCGAGTACCCTGCCGACCGAATACAGTGCAAATTACTTACTAACTTATGTTTCGTATAGCCGAATTCCAGAAGACGAAGCATTTAAATGGGAATTGGGCGGAATATAAAGCTAATATCTACGACGTGCCCAAACCCCCAGCATTTATCTTCTAACGTCAACGGTCAGACCAACTGATCGCCAGTCCGTTCAAAGGTGTGGTGCCTTTCCGGATCCTGATCGTACAAGTGAAGAATTTATCAGTTGTATGGCGTCTTAGTTTACTTTTTGGACTCGTATATAACGCATAAATGATCACTGGCGCTAAACGCAGATACTAAGAGACGACAAAAGTTGAAAAACAAATTAAGGGTGCGATAAACAGCTTTGACTGACCCGATTCGGACTTTTGATTCACATGATAATTGGTCGTTCTGCACTATACCGGCAGTCGGTAAAGATCTCTTCCAGCTGATTTCAGAATCTTATCTACCGCTATATTTTTTATACTGATGTTCGTCGTAATTTAGTTGAATTTAGTTGAATGATCGGTGAGAGTTACATTCCAAGGTTTCAAATCCTTGTCTGAAGATTGCATCGAAAGAAGATGATTCAACCTTGTTCAGAACGGGATGAAAAGCAGTACTATGTACATTATTTGAATAGACTCTCCGTGAACAGGGGAATTCTTCTGTATACCTAAGCCAATCAGCTTTCGATGCAACCCAATCGCTCCGGTAGCAGGAGCTAAAAGTCGCCTGGTTGGTTGTCCAGAGGTTGGACCACCAAACAGACGACATCATATCTGCTATTGGATTTTCTGCCTGATTTCTCGGAGGAGGAATCGCAAAGTACAGCGTAGCTATTTCTTGTAAAACCTACAATCACAGTCAGAAAGCAATGCGAGGGGACAACAAATCAAACAGCTCACCCTCCGTACTTCCGGCTGAGTGAGAGGTCCTCCTCTACTCTGATACGTACCGCAAAGACGGACCCAATTTTCTCGCATGACTTTGTTGTGATCTCCTTGGGCACGCTGACACGTCGCAACGGCGAGTTGGGCAAAGTTGATAATGGGATCTTGCGCTATGACGATTTCGTCACTGGAGGTACCGATATGGACTGTAGACCTGCAACTGGATGCAGAGCGCGGAATAGCGGGAGCAGAGACAAAGTGTTTGATAGATGTTCGTGCACCTAGAATGTTACCATTTTGGAGATATCTGTACGATCAGTGAGCAGTGGGGTATATATAGAGAGAGGGTCTTGAGACGTACGGTATTGTTCCACGTAATGCAAATGATCCAAAGGTATTGGTAGGTGTTGCCCAATGTATGAACATCTCGGCCAATAACCTAGCAGTGTCTCTCGATCCAGACGCCAGGAAATGGGGTTCTGCGGCTTCGAACGATCCCTCTGTCGAGAAAGGAATCAGAAAATAGTGGAACGTGTAATCACGGAAGATTACCTTTGTAAAGTAGCTCTCCAACATAATGGTGTAATGGTTGATCACCAGCAGGACATGGTCCATGTTTCGCCGACCAACTTTATGATGAATGAGATATCAGTGGTCTTGGAATGAAGAAATAATCATACACTAAAGATTTATCTACCATATTTTGCGCCATGCTCCTTCAGAACCCGTTAAAGCGATAAGTGGCGTCAATCTTCCTAGATTTCGGTCATTAATCATTCGGTTATCCCTCAAGAACAAGAGTCTGGCTTACCCTGCTCTCGTCTGGAACAGGTTCCCCTTTGGTATCATAAAGTTCCAACAAAAATCAGCTGAGACCCCCCGATTCTATAATAAAGTGTGTCGGAAGGATAACCAGTGGAGTAGAAAAAGTATAGCATACCGAGAGATAATCGCAACAGAATTCGACGTGGCTGCAACTTGCAGCTCCTTGATCATCTCCAGCTCGTCCTCGACATCCCCATCCCGTAACATGAACGCCAAAGTGGCATTTGCTGCAGATGTAGTCGCATTCACTAGTGGACCGTGCGGACTTGCAGGATGTTTCGCACTTAGAGCGCTCTTCGCAGGGTCCACTAGCGCGAATATGATTGAGGACAGTCCCGTAACAAGAAACTGGGGAATGACGAGAAATATGTTATGAATGCCCTGTTTGCATACGACAGGAAATCAGTACTTGGATTCAGTTGATAAAGCAAATAACGCACGAGAATAATCCCAGCTTTTGCACTCAGACCACCACCATCGTGTTCGTCTGAACCATCATCCGACCCTCCCTCTTCTTCATCTCGAGAGCGCCCAACAAGCACCGCACCCTCATCTTCATCATCTTCCTCCTCCTCCTGATAATTCGGCAAAACTGGGCTGACATTCACAGAACTCACGCCTGCCTCTCCAAGTCCCAACAACGATCTTCTTCGAGCATCACTCTTTTGCCGTGTCTCTATCCCAGCGTCCGACTCGTTCCCATCAGAGTCGGATGCATTGCCCGGGACGAACACCGTATCATCATCATCGAGGCCATCCTCATCGCGGTTTCTTGGGCTTCGACTTAAGAGGGCTAGTTCCCGCCGGCTCTCGGAGCTTCTTCGTCGAGACATGGACAATCGGGCACGCGTGTCAACTAACCGTATACCACCAGCTTCACTTGCGCCGCTTGATGGTGGTTCAGTCAGAATAGCTTCGCCGAGCTATGGAGAGCTATTAGCGATTGCTATGAACAAGAAGAACGTAATACCAATGCAAATGGGACCCATTGCGTGACAGCCCAAGAAAACCCCGTTATTGTGATTAGTGTAGTCCCTCCTGCTACGGACGAAGTGAAGCTTGACTCAAGATCAGCGAAAGCTCATATCGGAGAAATATTCGCACCACTCACAAAGTTGAGAGCATGCAGCAAGCAAGTACACCTGAGCTAATCGCCCAGAGACCAGCAATGTGAATCTTGAACATTTCTGGAATTGCGATATTACGCCACCAAGGACCACTAGATTTAGGCCTTGCGCTAGTAACTGGGCTCCTCGTCAGGTCATCCAGACCATTATGGGCTCCGTGAGGCTCATAGTGGTCAACACCGGCAAATCCAACACCACGCTGTCGTTCCTGTTTTCTCCTGCGAGAGCTTGCAGAGGACTCGGTGACGAAGAAGGGAAGGATAATGTTCATAGACAGAGCGAGAATCGAGGAATAGAACATTGCACGAGAACCAATACGGGTTGCTTCCGTATTGAGGGCGGCTAATGATTCTTCAGAGATGTCTGGTGGAGGGACCAAGATAGCAGTCGCGAAGAAAGCCCGTTTGTGGAGGTCCCCGATGTATAGGGTGGAATAAAGAATGATGGGAAACCAAGCTATCCAAGAGCTGTAGAGGTAATTAAGCAAGCGAGAGAGAACTAGAGAGCGACCACGCTTTACCAAAATTGTATGACGAACTTGAAAAAACAGTGAGCGCAGGACGCCATTAGAAAGTCAAGCCACGTACTATCTGGCGGATTACCCTTGGAAGTGACCACATGTTTTCAAACATTTCCTTGACTTCGCCAGTAAAAGATTTTGCAAGAGGACTATCATGTAGAGCATGAGGGGCTTCCAACGCGTATTTCGAACAGGGACTTACCCACCAGCTCCAGTGGCGGTAGTTTTGACAAGAACACGTTCGTTCACAGATGAAGCCACGATGACATGACTTCCAAATAGAATAAGACTGACTACTATAGCCAGAATCTGCAGTTCGGTGTGACCAAAGATAGGTAGCAGAGAAGGGAGGTCGAGGTTTCCGCTGGATGAAATACATGTCAGTTGAATGCTGCAAGTCAAATTGAGAATACGCACGCGAAATACCCAATGACGCTCCCAAACCCTGCCATTTGCGCAGCCCAGGCATTCCCAGAGGGTTGAAGTGTTGCAGGCAAGATGTCAACGAGTAGAGCACGGTCAACAGCCATTACTGCGGAACAGATGAGTATGGTGAACAAGAGTAGCAAAGTAAGGAGTAAGACCTGCGTCGACACTAAAGTCTATGAGATACACTGATAGCACAGCAAGCCACAGTGTTAGGCCAATCTTAATTGAGAATTGTGTCAGTTTGAACGACGAGGCTCCTTCAGTCAAGCACATACCCAAGAAGTGAAGATTCCGGCTACCTCCTTCGTCCACCCAAGTAGCATCATCGCAAACATAGACAAAATTGTTCCAACAATCATGTACGGTCTCCGTCTTCCCCATCTTGACGTGCTCGAGTCGGCCAGGATGCCAATTAACGGTTGCTATTTGCGAGATTAGTGTCGGCATGAATGGATAAATAATGAAGCTAATTGACCATTATAAGACCAGATAAAGGCCCCGCGACAAATACTATAGCCATTGCAGACTTGGAAAGACCGAGAGAGATGAGATAAGGTGATGCATACGCCATTTCTACCGACCAAACGATGGAGATTCCCAGCATTCCGACGGTGAAAGCTGGCATATGTAGCCACGATGGCCCGCGAATATAAGCTATGCCGGAAAATCTTGCATCGTTGGCGGCGGAAGTTCCTGCGTCAATTACAGCAAAGCCGCCCGCAGTCATAGCGAAAGACTTTCGCTGAAAAACGTTTGTTCGAAGCCCAAAGTAAAAAGACACGCTAGTTGACCACAATTCCAATGAAAATGTGGTTGGCGAAAGAAGAGAAGCTGAGAACGAAGAAGAAAGTTGAATCCGTCGGCGTGGCAGCTGATTGGATTCAAATCACATGATATCGGCCCGAGGTCAAAGCTGAATATCGCGAGTGCTTAAAGGATATGGAGACCAGATTTGAACGAAGGAACTTGAACGAAGGTCGAGGATTATCATTGGATAGAATGACGAAGCATTGGTTTTACGGGCCAGGTCCTCGGGAGTTGACATCTATGATTCTTTCTGAATTGTCTCACTTCAGAGTCTCAGAATGTTTTTTCCCTTGTAATTGCTCGGCTCAAGTGCATCATTGTATCTTAATTGTATCTCCAAAGATATTTATATTTAATTGCCCAAGGCGCTCCGAAAAAAAGATTCTTGTACCATACCTGCCTACACGTGAATTCACGAACATGTAATTACTAAATAGACCCCCTAGTGACTACTCCTCATCGTGCTGCCCTTTCGCCCTTCACACATGCTCTACACACCCAATTCATCCTTGTAAAGTCTTCACCTTGCTCTAGACACTGTATATGATACTAAACATTCAGAATATTTCAGTCAAGGAACAACAATATCACTGAAGATGCAACTAAGTACTGACCCAAATTGTTTCACAACCTCTCCTTGTACACTGAACTGTTGTTGTTGAGTTCATCTTTTCATTATCTGTAACAGGGTTTCCACAGCCCAAGCATTCAAAGGCTGCCTCTGATCTTCTATGCTTTTGGCTTGAGCGGTGGAGACCTGAAAAATCATGAATGTCTTCCATAGCAACAGGTTCAGCTTCGGACAGGGCAGGAGATTGACTAGAGATAGGCAGAGATGGCATCAAGCAGTGGATCCTGAATATTAATGGTGATATCATGCAGTGGAATAAAATAACATACCTGCCAGTGTGAGATGCATGAGGATGTGTAAAATAAGCTAAGAGATGCAAGTAAGTATACAGTTCAGCTGCAATTGAGAGGTATTACTTACCCTCCATGTTCCGTGTTCTATCCAGAGCATCAGGATGTTCCTTGCCCAGCACTTGCTCTGACAATTTGAGTAGAGGCTCCTCCAACTCAAGTGCATCGTTGTATCTCCCCAGACTTTTGTATGTTTTTGCAAGGTTGTTTGTTTGCTTCAGAGTATCAGGATGATCTTTTCCTAGCACTTGCTCTGACAATTTGAGCAGAGGCTCCCCCAGCTCAAGTGCATCATTGTATCTCTCCAGATGTGCATATGTTATTGTCAGGTTGTTTGTTCGCTTCAGAGTATCAGGATGTTCCTTTCCTAGCACTTGCTCTGACAATTTGAGCAGAGGCTCCCCCAGCTCAAGTGCATCATTATATCTCCCCAAATCTGCATATGTCATTGCCAGGGTCTGTCTTCGATCCAGTGTATGAGGATGTTCATTGCCCAGCACTTGCTCTGACAATTTGAGCAGAGGCTCCTCCAACTCAAGTGCATCATTGTATCTCCCCAGATGTTTATATGTTACTGCCAGGTTCTGTATTCGTGTCAGAGTATTAGGATGTTCTTTTCCTAGCACTTGCTCTGACAATTTGAGCAGAGGCTGCTCCAACTCAAGTGCATCATTGTATCTCCCCAGATTTTTATATGTTATTGCCAGGTTCTGTATTCGCTTCAGAGTATCAGGATGCTCTTTTCCTAGCACTTGCTCTGACAATTTGAGCAGAGGCTCCTGCAACTCAAGTGCATCATTGTATCTCCCCAGATGTTTATATGTTACTGCCAGGTTGTGTATTCGTGTCAGAGTATTAGGATGTTCTTTTCCTAGCACTTGCTCTGACAATTTGAGCAGAGGCTCCCCAACTCAAGTGCATCATTGTATCTCCCCAGATCTTTATATGTCAATGCCAGGTTCTGTGTTCGACCCAGAGTATCAGGATGTTCTTTTCCTAGCACTTGCTCTGACAATTTGAGCAGAGGCTCCTCCAACTCAAGTGCATCATTGTATCTCCCCAGATGTTTATATGTTACTGCCAGGTTCTGTATTTGTGTCAGAGTATCAGGATTTTCTTTTCCTAGCACTTGCTCTGACAATTTGAGCAGAGGCTCCTCCAACTCAAGTGCATCATTGTATCTCCCCAGATTTGCATATGTTACTGCCAGGTTCTGTATTTTGTTCAGAGTATCAGGATGTTCTTTTCCTAGCACTTGCTCTGATAATTTGAGCAGAGGCTCCTGCAACTCAAGTGCATCATTGTATCTCCCCAGCCTTCCATACACTGCCCCCAGATGCCCACCATAAGTGATTGTCTCTGGATGGTGTTTTCCCTTAACTTCTTCTGAATTCTCAAGCAATGCCTTCACAATCTCCAGCTCCTTCACATAATTCCCACTTAGTGACCACAATGAACTGAAAGCATTCCAGATAAACACCTCTTTAACATCCAAAGCATTAACCAATTTACAATGTTCCTGCAGTTGGAGTACAAATGGCATTTCATATTCACTAATTTCTTCCATTGATACAGCAAGAAATGCTGCTATAACATCTTTCTGATGCTTTACTCCATCAGAAACCCATTCATGCACTAAAGGATGTATGTTGTATGTCTTGCCATGTTGCATCACATTAATCAGAGAGAAATTTGTCAGCTCTAATATAATGGTATCCATTGTAATATCATTCCATTGTCTGGAATTTGAGAAAAGCTTTTCCAAAAGATCAATGACTTGGTCCACCAAAGGTCCAGGATGCACTTGATTTACTTTATCTATGTTATCCACTACTCTCTGAAACATCTCTCGAGGAATATTTTCAAAATGCATACAAGAGCATATTTTCAAAAACTCTTGAGCTGAGTTTTGCAGCTTATTCCAACTCAAATTCCAAGTAGAGTAAACAGATAATGTATAGTCATCATAACTTTGAGAGGCATTGATGGACATTATTTGAGCTCTCTGAGATTCCAGTCTCTCTAGATATCCATATAGACAATGCTGCTGTTGAATATATGCTCCAGCTTGAACAAGTGCAAGTGGAAAACAACAAAGGGATTGTGCAATTTTTTCAACCATGAGCTGGTCTTCTACAGTTGCATTATGACCCATTCCAGCATAAGTCATTAACAATTGCACTGCATCTGTATGAGCCATGTCCTTGAGCTCTGTATTACTTCCAGCTGGACCCATAGTCAGCTGGATTAATGTTGCATTCCTTGAAGTAATTATCACATTTCCATGCCTACAAGTGGGCATAAATTTTCCCAGCTTAAGTTCAGGATCATCAGCATTGTCATAGATCACAAGCCACTCTTCTTTCTGAGTTTCAAGCCATCTTTTGCCTGATAACCATGTTGGCTGTAGCTGATTGGTTTGCATGGCAATATCATAGAAACTTGCCTGGATGAGACTTTCTGAAGCAGCATGAATCATCCATACTTTTGTGAATCTGTGTGTTCTTTTAACATCAATGAGTTTACAATGTATTGATATCTGCATACTGGTCTTCAAATTGAAAAGCAAACTCCAAGGCTGTCTGGGTCTTTCCACTTCCTCCCAATCCCCATAGCAGATGTCTCTTTTGCTTACGCTGGGCTGTAGATGATTCTCCTTTGATGAAATGCATTTCCAGTGAGGAAATAAGATCTTTTCTTCCAATGAATTCTGGAGGACAATGCTGGGAGGTTATGTTTGACATTCCTTCCTGGTATCCTATCATTCCAAAGTTGCTCATCAGTTCATTTGTTTCATGTATTTCCAAGCTGAAGCTCACCTGAAGGAACAGTTGTTTTCTCTGAGGGATTGTTAAAAATTGCTGTTGTATTGATGGTATGAGCAGCTTGGAAGGTTGAGTTATTGCTCTCAAAGTGTGAAGCATGTGCAAACATTTGTGTACTGAGATTAGAGAAAAATTCAACATTATCACTTTCTTAAGCAATGAAGCTTTCTCACGATGCGCCTGCAGCAGATCCTCCTGCTGGAATGTGTTGCATCCTGTAATAGGGTCAATATAACCAATAAGTAGTAGTGTAACTGGAAGGCAAGTCTCACATATTCTCAGTCACATGAATATCCTGTTCACATTGTAAAGCATCTCTTGATGATCTGGATTCCATCTTGTGAAAGGATGGAAGATCAGCAGCTGTGGACATCCATTGATAAATATGGAGCAAGCAACAGATGGATGACAAAGGTTGGATAAGCAGATGGGTTTAACTGTGAAACGACATACCAGAAGCAAAGACAAGGTACTCAGTACACTCCTAATGAGCCTAATGAGAAGGATTTAAGTCGAGACAAAGAGATGAGATGCCTGAGCAAAGGTTCCAGAGTCCAACAGATCCACCAGAAAAGGGGAGCGCAGTAAGGAGACTAGAAAGAAGAGTATAGGTAGCGGATAAAGTAGAGGAAAGAATGATGGGGAAAGATGAAAGGGCTTGCGTTCATGGAATTCATTTAAGCAGCTGTTTCATTCCCACATTACGTTTAACTTTTCCCCCAATGATCTGTCAGATATATAGTTAAAAATCATATGACCCTCGGTTCTCACCGAGGACTCTTCATCGATGATCGATCATCTGCAGTTCAGATGTACGATACGAGCAGTTCTCAGTGTATCCCCTGTAAGCCTATACGGCAAGGTGAGCACCCTATCTCCCCATATTGTACGTACACGGTTTCCCCAAAAGCGCTGAGGCACTTCAATGTTCCTTGACAGCACAGCTTTGTTTCGACGCGCTCAACCAGGCTCGACCCCGTGTCACCGCGTCGGCTGCCATGCTGAAAGCTTCTTAACCTGATGTATAAAGAACTATCAATTGTTTTTTTTCATACAGACCTATAGAACTTTAACTCTCCGCTCATTGCAGTCACACTGTAAGCAGTGTCTCATTGCGGATAAGCCGCCCGCAGTCGTAGTGCAAGAATTTCACTGAGAACGTCTGTTCCAGGCCCAAAGTAATAAGACACGCTGGTAGTTGACCGTAATTCCAAATCCAATGAGGTTGGCACCGATAGATTCAAAGAAGGGAACGAAGATTGACATGATATCGGCCAGAGGTCAAAGCTGAATGTCATGAGTGCGAAAAGTGAGTTATCTGTTACGACTGTAGACTGTACAAATTACAAATTATATTAATGCTATGTGAAGCAAGTTAGTGATGCTAGCGCTACATTGTAAGATCCTAAATGTATCATGAAAACCGTCCATTTCACATCTTCTTCCACCCAAACAAAGCCCAAGCCAAACCCCCACTTGCATTCTCTCGTTTGCGGCGTTGATGTAGATGAGCTGCAATGCGACTTCGTTTCCATCCTTCATGAGACCCTGTGATACTCCGTTTGGTATTCGATGAGCCGACAGTTAGACTGCGACGTGTCTATTAGCGAGAAAATAAAAGAAGCGAGTTAGCGGACTCACTAGGCGTCATTCAACTCAGTTGTATTACTCTGTGACCTTGCAGTGGTAACGTTTCCGGCAAACGGAAGGTTGACGCCAGCCGCAACCGTTTGGTTCAGAAAAGGCAGAGCCGCTACTGGTGAAGGAGCCGGTATCGAAATGTACGAACACTGCGTGCAAATCCAAATAAATTTTTTCCGAAATAGTAAAATTATGTTAAAATTGTATGAAAAATTTTCCCCATAAATCCTGCCATTTATGGTAAAGATATGTTAAACCTGTCTTATGCAACAAATTCACTTTTTTATTGCAAAGTAGGCTATTTATGCTAAAGACATGAAACACCGATGATAACCTTAAAGTAAGTATTTTTCCATTTCCGATAAAACTTTGAAGGAATTATGTTAAACTGGGATTTCTTATTCAACATAACTTTACCCTATACGGTTGGATTTATGCTAGCAATATACTATAGTAATAATACAGGCATGTTGAAGCTATGCTAAATGACCTATTTGTTTCTTTACAATAAAAGTAAGCCAATTATGGTAAAAGTATCAAGTAGCAATGGTAAACTTAAGATAAGTATTTTTTCATTTATGGTAAACATCTCAAGTGATTATGTTGAATGGAAATTTTTCATTTAGCATAACCTTACCATGAATGGTTGATTTTATGCTAATAGTATGCTACAGTAATGGTAAAAATGTGAAGATACAATGATAAAATCACTTATTGAATTGAGTAACTTTTTGAGCAGAAACAAGATACTTATGATGATGAGCAAAGTATTTCTTTACCATATATATCCTTATTTACCCTAAACATTATGAGAATAAAATATTTCATTTCTTCTACATAAGAGACAGTACTTATGCAAAGTTAATGCAAAGTTGATATAAGTCATCTTAATGGAACGATGAAATTACTCTAAACACAGAAGCTAAAAGATTATCAGAATCAAATCATAATGTTCAAGATTTACAGTTATGGTCCACTGAACATAGAGGAAAGATATGCAAAAAGAGTTCATCATAAACTTATCATAAATTAGGAAGTTTATGTTAACAGTATAACTACTTTTTCAGTGCGAACTTTCACAAAACATAAATCAAACTCAATTCCATACATAATATCAAGGGTCGTCTGCTCTGTTCCCCCTCCTGAAACCAGTGCAAAACAGAAGCTACATTTGGCAGAGCACCCAAATTTGATGAATCATGATGAAGGTGTTGCAAACGTCGATCCGTTTGAAGACTGCTGGGCTGAATTGGAGGTCAAGAACCAAGTAACGGGAGTGAAGGATGTCCCTTCTGTTGCTGCAGTGAGCATCTTCCAGGCAGTAACAGAAAATGAGAAGGTCAACGTGACTCTGTCTGTCCTCCTCAACTTGTTTACAGTTCCTGTCTGTCTGCAATAAGAAGTCCATTAGGACTCCCTGGAGCTCCAAGTACGAAAGTAAAAGAGGAGAACTTACCGAGATAACTTCAAGTCTCCTCCCGGTACCTCTATTGTGCAAAATCCGATGTTGCGGCGGAAAAAATCGGTGGATGTAAAACGCGAATGGACCATCTGGAAGAGGTCTATCAGGGCTCCTTGGAACTACAAGAATGAAAGAAAAAATTCAAAACTCGAAAACTCGCCAACATAAATTCCTGTCTCCTCCTGCCTACCTAAAATGTTACACTAACATTTTGCAGTCTGGTGTTGAAATTATTCATGTAATTATTAGTCCTTACCTCTTGCGCAATGCCGAGGCTTTGATGCCAGAAGTCAAGGCTCCCATCGCTTCCAGGAGCGAGAACCTTCAGACTTGAAGTTGCTTTGAAGTGGCGGTGTTTGAATAGGCCAGTAAAAGCAAACAAACCTCTTGATCTTATATCATTAGTAGTTTGGGAGTTATTTGAGACCGTTAGAATGATGTAATAGATAATTATGAGGGATGGTGGTGGTCAGAGGAAGAGGCAAAAACTGTTCATCAGTGCTCGGAAATGCGGTCCGTCAGGCGCTTGCTGCGAGTTCATTGTTCAAAACAACGACGGCATGCACGTAGATGTTACTCGATATGCTTCGGAACCATCGGAAATATCTTTGACCAGTATAAGGAGACCCCATCGCGAAATCTGCATTTAAATAAACTGAAATGAGCTAGTAATGGTCTTGTAATGTGAAACCAAGTATCAAAATTCGAGTTCACTGTGCATAATAGTGAGCTCAAAGATTAATAAGTATATCTACTACTCTGTAGGTCTAGGAGTAGTATCTGGGTCATTGTAAGGACCTTATATACCAAGATCTCATCTACTGAGTTATGGTATAATTCTCGATGCTGTTTAACTTGCCTTTGTTATAGGATGTCATACTTGAAAGTAAGTAAGACTGGGTCGACTTTGCTTGACTGTTTTGAAAGGCTTCAATTTCACAGTTTATGTTTATATAGTACCCAGTATACCATTTCCAGACTTTGAAGCCACTGCATGAGTTTCTCCGTCCTTGAGCTCACTGTTATGCATGGCAAACTCGAGTTTTGATGCACATTTCTGCAATGTAATCATATTGCGCGCTATTTTGATTGAATTTCGGTGCAGTTTTCACTCACAATATGTGATACACTACTAAAAAATAATATCCGGTGGGTCCGAGAGCTATCCAAAACCATCTCCATACCCAGTGATCTTTGCTGAGCGTTGATCATCCACAAAGCGCCTGTTGTCTACCGCATTCTCACACTCACTTCTTGCTTTCCTTCAGTGACGACGACCTTCCTCTACTGTGCTTTGGGTCTCAAGCCTTCATAAATAGTATTAGGGCAGTTTCTTTATGCTTATTCTAGGCTCTCACATTGTTGCCGACCTGCATACATCTCTTATACCCTGGATGACTTGCCACACTCAATGTATGCTTCCCAAAATACAAGCGCAAGTATGGAGGTTGTTTTGGTCAGTCAGTGTCAAATAGGGAGTCTTTATAGACCTCTTTTAGATGATTTACTTGTGCTTTACATCCACCAATTCGTTCCACCGCAACATTGGATTTTGTACAACAGAGGTACCGGGAGGAGACTCGAAGTTATCTCGGTAAATTCTCCTCTTTTACTTTCGTACTTGGAGCTCCAGAGAGTATTAATGGACTTATTTCCAATGCTCCATTCGCGTTTTACATCCACCGATTTTTTCCGCCGCAACATCGGATTTTGCACAATAGAGGTACCGGGAGGAGACTTGAAGTTATCTCGGTAAGTTCTCCTCTTTTACTTTCGTACTTGGAGCTCCAGGGAGTCCTAATGGACTTCTTTCCAATGCTTCATTCGCGTTTTACATCCACCGGTTCGTTCCACTGCAACATCGGATTTTGTACAATAGAGGTACCAGGAGGAGACTCAAAGTTATCTTGGTAAATTCTCCTCTTTTATTTTCGTACTTGGAGCTCCAGAGAGTCCTAATGGACTTCTTTCCAGTGCACCATTCGCGTTTGATACCCACCAATTCGTTCCGCCGCAACATCGGATTTTGTACAATAGAGGTACCGGAGAGGAGACTCGAAGTTATCTCGGTAAGTTCAGCTCTTTTATCTTCATTCTTGGAGACTCATAGAGTGCTAATGAACCTATACTGGCGCTTTATTCGCGATTTACAGCCGCCAACTCGTTCCGCCGCAATCTTTCTTTTTTGGGTAAGCATAAAACGTGAGTTTATGTTGGTGAGTTCTTACTCTTTTATTTTTTTTCTTGGTGCTCCAAAAACTCCTGATGGACATCTTTTAGATGCCTCATTCGCGTTTTACATTCACCAATTTTTTCTAAGTTTATGGACAATGTCGAGCTTTTGGTGAATCAAAAGGTTTTAAACTGTGAGA
Source organism: Gymnopus androsaceus JB14 (assembly GCA_009733575.1). NCBI lineage: Eukaryota > Fungi > Basidiomycota > Agaricomycetes > Agaricales > Omphalotaceae > Gymnopus > Gymnopus androsaceus. The sequence goes on from ML769605.1 coordinate 76,885, forward strand.
GTAATACTGTATATAGTAGAGTACTAGAGCGAGTAAACAAGCAGTTATTAAAAGAATGTATTATTAGCTTCTTAGATATAAATGACAGTGAGCGGGAGGTGCATATTAATGAAGTTGGGTGCAGCTGGCAGTGAAGCGCCTGTGTGATCCTTAGTAGAATCAATACATTTTACTAGCAATAGCCCTATATCATTATCAATATGTCAATCCATCCCATCGTGTGGGATTATCAGGTGGTTGGGATGTCGGGAGGGCAATGAGCAGAGTTTATGATGCGCGCGCAGAGCGTTGAGCGCGGTACGGATATTCGGACCTGAAAAGAACTCCCATGATGAAAGTTCGGAACAGCCAGGCATATTCCCGCTGCCTTCCGAGGCTTATCTCAACATTCTAGAGGCCCTGAGGGTCTTTTCCTTTTGAAGATAATTTACAATTATTCGAGGAATTATTCGCAGTGTATGGTAATTCGCGGATCCAGGGATACAAGCCTGCCAACAGGGGCCATCATTCCAGGCTTGTTACCCACGTTTATCGTGAGGTCGAGGTGCGATCATCAATGTGGCCAATCCCTTTGACTGCCATGTTGTCCCAGAGCGAGGTACGTTTGTGGCCTGGACAAAGGGGCTTTCATCCATTTTGACTTGCGGCTTTTTATGAACTTACAGCCACCTAGGAATGCATACGCTTAGCATTCAAGTTCAAATACTGTGATGCTGGGGATTAAGATTAACTGTACCGCTTTTACCAATGATCACAAAGGTCACTCAAGTCCTCTTTGACCACCGAAGAAGTCACTATGATTGCTAGGATAATAAGATGATAGTCAAATGATGGCTTACCGCTGAGACCACATTCACACTTTCTCGCCTAATTGGTGTTGGACCAAGAATACTTTGCTTGGACCAGGCTCCCTATAAAGGTTTTCGTGCTCAATGGCCTACTCTATACTGTAATGCCGTCTAAAAACTCTACCCTCCTCAATGCATGACTCGATCTTATTGGTCAACCAGGCTATATTGCTACTGCAAGCCCTGCAGCCTTCAGTTGGCATAAAAAGGGCAATCGTTCCTTTCTTATGAACTTGGATATGTCTCCTGAACCTGTGGTTCTGATGCTGGTTGTCCAGATTGCTGGGGGTGACTCCGAGTTGAGACCCGATGCTGGTTATCGAGTACGGAAGACTAACTTGTTATTAGTATTGTTGTTTGCCGATTTTCCTCATCTTCATTTCAGTGTCCTACTCGATCTGTCCCGACGCTATCAGCTGCAAAACTCAGGGTAGTGGGCCGACGTCCTTCAAGCTCTACCCATTTCCAAGAAGATTATACAGAGGGAGTGCGAACCCTTGATGCATTGCTTGACAAACAGCGTGTCCCCTACATTGGTTGGAAGGGGCAGGGTTTTACCTTCAATGAATATGGCAATTCCTCTGGAACGGTTCGAAAAATTTCATTCGAACATAACCTGTTCAAGGTACGTACGACATTATTATTTAAGATTAAATTGCTGGCTGATAATATGACCGCAGTCTTGCTCTGACACCTTCCAAAGGAGATGTCGTGAATTTTCAAGTTGTCAGAAGGAGTATTCTTCGATTTTCCTGCCTGAAGCACAATACTTCGACCGTGACGACTGTAAGAAAGTCACTTATTTTTTATCTGCATTTTCCTGATGGTGTCTGCAAAGGCTGGGGTACATTAGGATGGCCAGTGCGAAGTGCTCGTGCTAAAGAGGAACTACAGCAAATTGTGCATTCATGTAGTCACCGCGCCACGCCCCTCCCCCTGGATGTTGAATTGTCGTCGGCAGATGCATACAAAAGCCAGTTGGCCGGGAGGCTTATGCTGGTGAGATTCACGGTGTCGCATATCGTTGATGATACAGACTGCATTGACTACTTCATGGGGAAGATTATCTCGCTGGAACCTATTTTGCCTTGGGATGAGAGGGATTAAATTACTTTCGTACAGTACTATGTGAACATCTCGTTATGGTTGCTTTCGCGGTGCTAGTGATGTGTTTCATTATGATTTCATGTGCGTAACATGCATTTTAAGCGCTTCCCCCCTAGAAAACGGTTGAGTTCGGCTGTTTTCAGTGCCAAATTCACGAATTTCTCAAGATTCAGCCAGGCTGTTAGCATTGAACAAATAGAAAAAGGCATGCTTGCCTAAAGACAGTTTCTACTAATATCTCTCCGAGCCTTTCCGAGGTCTGTATAAGTAGCAGTGCCATCTAATAGTACAAGATGTAAAGAGATATAAGGGGTTGAAGTTAATTAATAACAAAGAGTCCTCATTAGAACTAAGACGCGACGCTCAAAAATAAAGTGAAGTATGGAGAAGAAAGAAAAAGAATTCTAATTACAGGTGGGATTGTAACAAGCTATTAAGAATGGCCGTTACCTCTGAAGCGCCTGCAGCAACCATTTCACGCTCCTCCTTCATGACATAAGGGAGAACACGGGAGTTGAACTTGTCAGGATGATAAAGCAGAATGGTCTGGCGAAGTCGGTCCTTGGCATGCTTCGATACATAGCCAGGTCGGCGAGGGCTGAGAAGAAAATACCCAATGTTTGCCTCATCAAAATCCTTCAATGAGCCAACGGAAATGAACTGGGGCCAAGGAATTTGATGAAACGCAAGCAAGAATGGGACCTTTTCGTTCTCATGTTTAATGGCAGCCCATCGGCGGTCGTATATTTCCCAAGCATAAAACTCAGGATCGTCGGTCTGGGGAGGGATGAAGGGAAGAGAAGCATTCTGAGTAGGAGCACGAGTTTCGCCTTGCTCAACGGTCCTCTGTTTCTCAGCCATAGCAGTCTCCCTCCTCATGTGCTCCTCCCACTCTGCCTGCATTCGCTCTTGTCGTCGCCGCTCTTCATTCTGCATTCTGATGCGCTCCTCAGCACGAGCGGCTGCCTCCCTTTGTCGAGCTGCTTCAGCCTTCTTCCTCCTATTCTCGTGAATCTCGGCATAGGCTTTCTCCGTCCCCACGCGAACCTTCTCCCAGATACTCCATTCACCTGCGACAGGCATACGAGTACCGGGAGGGATCTCCCCTCGTTCAATACGTACTTGGTGGGCTCGCCATGCTGCGTCTGATTGAAAAACTCGTTTCTGGTCCTCCAATTCCCGTCGTAGATACTCGTCGGTCAGCGTGAATGTGGGAGTTGAGGCTGACCCTCCGGCATCAAAAGGTGCAGAGCGCTGTTGCTGCTTGAGCTTCGAACGAAGCTCCCTAGCTCGAACATCGTGTTCTGCCTGCTGCTTCAACTGCTCGTGGGCAGTCTTCTCCAAGCGATCCAACCTGGCACCCTGGTTAAGCATTTCTAGGTGGAAGCAAGCACTAAGACCCTCCAGCTCCCGGTGCTGAGCAAGGATTTTCTCCTCAAGGGAGCGAGGTTTCTCTTGTGCAGTCTCGGAGCTGACCCCTGCATGGCGTCGGGGGATAGAGTGCTTCTTGTGGAAGCTGGCACGTTTTGCACGTAGCTCTGCAGCTCGGTGAATAATGCTTGGTTGGCGATGGATTTCACTGATGCGTTTTCTGGGGAAGCGTCGTGGAAGACGAGGTTCCTTCACGGAAGCATCACGACAGACACGACCAATAGACTTTTGTTTCTTGACACTTGTGTTGGTCTGCTTTTTAGCCCAAGGAAGACAAGACCGAATCGCGGCAAGGTGCTGATTTAGATTGGGGAGCATCGTGACGCGGTACGTAAAAAATCTTCAGGGGATGCACGTATGAGCTGCGATGAGCATGCTGCAAGCGACGAAGAAGCTTACCGAGTAGAGTATTTGTTTCGGTTCAAGTCGGCGAAGTCGGCGAAATCTGGGAGGTGAAAGTTGGAAATGTTCAGGTTTTATAACATAGCCGCGCGCGTATAGTATAAAGCAGCAATAATTAGCAGCCATAAGGCCACAGACGAGCCAGCCACAAGTGGCTGGTCAAAGGGAGAATTTCCGCGTTTAGAACATGGCGATAAGAAAAGCAAAGATGTGGCGTCATAAATTACCTAATTTGGACAATCTCTTTGTCTTCTTGCCGATCATCAATGTGGCCAATCCCTATGATTTGCCTTAGTCTGCCATGTCGTCCAGAACGAGGTAGGTTTTTGGCCCGGACAAAGAGCTTTTATCCATTTTGACTTGTGGCTTTTATGGACTTACAGCCACCCTAACCACAAGTCAGCGAAGTGGATAAAAGCCCTGGTATGGACGTGCCTCTTCCTCAATTCTTGCACCATGCCTACTTTCAAGTACGATATTCCTATGAATCCTGTATAGCCTTTCCATCTCTTGTATCAGAATTCGAATTCGAGTAGGTTTGCTTTCTATTGCAGCGTTCACTTTACTGATGAAGTTCGTGGTCTTAGAAATGTTCTTAAGCTTCCGCTTTGATCCTCCCCTCAGCCTATCCCTGCTAGGTTGGAGTTCCCGCGTCCGTTTATACCAGAATTTCATCCAGCCTCTGGCTCGACAGAATCAGATTCACACGTCTCCGAGCTTCACAAAGGTAAAGACAAGGCGCGCCAGTCATCGATGGAACGAGACTTGACGTCCGTCACCACGTACGTCGAGAGCTTCACATTCCATACTGTTTATATTGAAGACTCTATAGGGGTACTCGAGCTCGCTCGCGATCTCGCGAATCTGATTCTGTGCAGCTTGATTCTACCAATCTCAGCTCAAGCTCAATTGTCATCAGGTGTGTACATATGTCTCATTTCATATATAATTCAACTTACCCATCGCAGACGTACCAGGACGCCTCAACGCAAAGTCACCACCCCGTATCCTCGTCTGGCGACTACCACTGCCACATATGATTCTGCGTACGCTAACTACGGTCAACACAAAGTTACTCGAAAGCCCATCTGGGCCCAGTGGTTCTTACATCACAGCACTCGTCACTTACAGTATCCGCCGCCCCTTCCTCCTGGACATGGTAACCCCGAAGACAACACCTTGTTTGTGCTCGTCAACACCGACATCGAAGCCGATATCCGAACGAGTTGCCCGCCCGAGGTAGCAGGAATGCCGCCTAAATTATCGCAATGCCTCACCATCTGGATCTGGAAGAACAGTTTGCGAGAGTGGCGATCCATCCAACACGGTGATGTCCAGCTCATTGAAGGCGAGCAGCTGGCTCTGAATTTGGGTGGAAGGTCTGGTATTGAGCCACGTTGGGTACTTGTAGGAAGTCTAACGAAGAAGGGCTACAAGAAGTCTCGACCGATGAAACGAACATGAAGAAAGAATACTAGACAGCACAGTCATTAGTTTCCAAATTTGTACATGTATCGTTGAGCATGTAATATTAGCTACTAGTAAAGAGAACAAAGCAAGAACACGGAACAAAGACATTCATTTCGTGACGGTATTTGTTGCTGGAAATCGGTGACGTCGGCGAAGTCGGCAAAATCTGGGAGGTGAGAAACGTTCGGGTCTTGTAATAGTCGTGCATATAGAACAAAGTATACTTCATGGAGACACTAATAGCAGCCATTCTGGGCCACAGATGAAATGACAATTTCCGCGTTTAGAACATGATCGTACTATCTTAATGCAATAGGATCGCCTTTGACTTCAAAATGCAAATCTAGAATGAGGTACGTTCGTCTGGCCCGGACTTCGAGCTTTTATTCCTTTTCATTCACTCAGATGCCTATAGCCGCTTCGGCGCTCAAGTTAGAATATCTTTCTTGTGTATTCCGTCTAGTATGGCACATCCGCCGATGCATTGGTGACTCGCTGCTCTACGATGGTGGTATTGGTTGACGCTTGGAAAGTTGCTGAATGGCAGGTCGGAAGGTACATCGGTCCGATCGACCATCTACCTTGAACTTGCTAGAGAAGAAGAGGGATCGCCTGGAATCAACGCACCGCCGATGTCTTCGTTCATTACTTCTTTTCCCTTGATAGATACAAGGGCTAAAATGAAGAACTGATGAGGGAGTCACTTGGTGAATGTGTTTCAGTCTAGCTGCCTAGCAGGCAAATTACCGCATCGTGAACTCGCCATTCACTCCAGTTCAACTGAGACGGCTGGTACGTCGCCAGAGGGTAAGTTCCTCCATATTCCCTCTCCCGGGTGCTTTTCCCCGGGGTGGCTACCCTTCTTACCGTTCAGAGAGCGTCCTTGAAGAAGACATCGCACCTAATTGAAGTGAACTTGTACGACATGATGATCAATAGACGAACTTACATATTACACTGTTTGCCGCTAGTACTGTAACTTCTCAGGAGTCACCCTAGTCTTTGCCACCTTTGCCACCTTTCAGAATGCCAATGCTGCCATTTGTTGGAGATTGTTTCATATCTCGTATGCTGAACCTCCTTGTCACTTTATTCGGACTTTTCTGTCAGCTAGTCTATGTCGTCCGGCTACGCCATCTCTGGGAGAAGCAATCCGCTACATAAATGATCGATCCTTAGGCCTACAGGGTGTCCCTTGGACAGTGCAGACGTTAATCAGACCGTCTTCAACGATTCTAGGTCCAACCGTTTGGGTGCGCTTCAAGGGTGCATCATGCATCCTTCGCAGAACAATGATTGCGCGAGGCAGGATCCTTTCCAAGTCAACCTGATTCCTTCATCTTATTATGGCAAGTACTACTTATCGTGACTTTGGACACTCAAGCAGAAATCGTCGTCCAAGAATTGTGTTCCATAACTAATACGCAACCTACAGTCAGCAGTGAAAGCGACAATATAATATATATAAGGCTTTGAATAGAGCAGTTCTATGAAACACAGGGAATGAGTTAAATGTATGTACACAGATAAAGTACGCACCAACTAACTCGAGCATTTACTTTGATCAGCTAAAAACTTGAATAGATTTTCCAACGTCACGAGAGAAGAGCACTGGAGAGCAGTATAAAGCTCTATTATCCTGTCTATAGAGCTCCTGTCGGCGTTATCTTGCAGAAGCTCGACCAACTCCTGAGGAGCGTTAAGGTGAGTGCAGGTACCAGAAATATGACACTTACTTGTGAAGCTTGGAGAAGTTTGGGATCGATCAAGCTTTCAGGCAGCAGTGTATTCATAACAAGTGCCCTGGTTGCCTCAGCCTGGGCACCTCGACATAGAAGACCATGTAAAAATTCCTCATTCCACTCCTCGGATGAAGGGAGGATTGCGTGCGCTTCCTTCAGTTGATCATTAAGATTTTCATCGCTGACTTCTAATTTATTCGGAATATCTATCTGGGGTAGTCTCTGAGAATAGATACACCTTATAACCGCATTCTCCTTACCAGCGTTTCTCTGAGTTCTTCCATGTTCTCTTGTAGCTGATCAAGAGCAGTTAAATTGTCTTCTTCTTGCGTTTTTATTTTGTCCCTATCAGACTTGACGACATCCTTCAGCCTTTCGATTCCGGTGAAAAGTTTGTTAAGTTTGTTGTTCATGGTGATGGTAAAGAAGAGGGTAGCGCGGCGGAGAGAGCGCTAAATTTCTCTTTTGCTTTGTTCTCTTTTTGGATCTTTTTGTCCTTTATATAACGCACACCTATGTATCCTTCTTCTTGATTTCAAACGTTGATCATGGACTCTACCGAATCCAGAGACCTAGCAGATTTCCAGAGTGCTGTCGACTCAGCACATGAGCGCATAGCTGCTGTGTACGCCGAGATATACCGAGCGTCTTCTGAAAATCTTGATGCCGCTTCCAAACTACGAACGTCCGTTTTGAAAACCAGTTCAGCAGTGGTGAGTGGCTCTGTTTTTTGCGCTTATTCCCTATGACTTACCCTTCTGCAAAGCATGAGTTATGCTCTCGCTCCATACATTATGAGAAGCAGTGTCTTTTCAATTTCATCCAACTACGGGGGGCTGTTTCCAAAAGCGTTCGCGATGGAAACATAGTCCGGCAGTTAATGGACCATGTTAAATCCTCTTCCTACTCTTTGAATAAACAACTACAGCTTGTCATTGCGCGAATTCCTGATATACGCAACACGGTTAGGGATTTTGCTTTTCCCGTAGACTTATAACTGATAAAATCGTTGCAGCTTGCGGAAGACCCGTTACTCGCGCAGAGAATTGTAGGTCGCCTTGGTGAGTTTTCATTTTTACTGCTTAACACACCTACATAACACTCTTTAGGTGCCATTACACCTTCGACTACACAGAAGCCCCCGGGCCTGCCCTTAAGGACGCTGAAGAACTCTGACATCATGTCCATGTATCTATCCACCGATACTTGTGCTAAGGTCTTAGAAATATTAGAAGCTGGTACCCATGAGTCGATTGCGCACAACGACGCGTTGAAACCAACATTTGACTCGATGAATGTCACGAAGCGCACGGCTGATTCTAATTCTGTTGTGAGCGTTCAGTCAATTAGTCCAAAGTCTCCACCTCATTACTTTATGACAGGACTCTATACTGGATTGCAGTAATCTTCAGAGCCTGCAGTTTCATAGCCTCGAGCTCGGAACTATGGACCACGCGTCTGGATCATCTTCTCCCCTCAATGTGTGTACTCTGTTGTATGGCCTTGTTCCATTCTTCTCACAACAAAGGTCAGGCGACAAAACCAGAAGCCTGTAGCGAGTTTGAGAGCACATTTACCAGAGATCTTGACACTGCACTGCGATTAAAGCGGTACAAAGAGCAAAAGATGGATCATCTGTTTCAATCAATAGAAGCACTAGAATCCGAAGGTCGTACAAGCAACAAGTGTATGGAAGAGGCCATCCAAGCCCAAAACGACCGTCTGAAGGAGATCATGGTACTAAAGGCAAGATATTTCATTCAATGTTCCGTTCCCTAGAGTCAACGAGCTTCCAGATGACAACTCAGGAACTAATCGATTCGCGGATCGAAAGTTTTGATAAAAAAGTGAACTGTTTGAGAAACAACATTGACACGGCGTTCAATCTCAAAGATTTTCCTACGTCCTCACAAGGAGTGGTTGCCTTGGACTTTTGGAAAGGCACCTATTTCTTGTCACAGCTTTGGGAGCTTGGACGACAACTTCTATACATCCAAAAGACTGGGTCGCGAGACGACATAATGCACGATGTATTGATGAAATTAGGTGCGATAATAACCGCTCTCTCTGAAATGTCTTTATCTCATGTGCAACTGTATCCAGACAGGCTTAAATTCGAGCATGACTTGTCCATACAATCATGGTCGGGTCCAGATGACGGTCGCGCTGGATGTCTTCGGATATTCAGCCACATTGGACATGTTGTCCTCAATAATGATCCAGAGAAGAAGGCTGGCACGTCTGGTCACAGTCCCAAAAAGCAATTTCGGGCGCAATTGTTCCCCCACAACTCTGAAGTTTTCCCCTCCAACACAAATCCAGACGCCATGAATTCTGCAATCTTGCCTCTAGTTTTATCGAGTGCTGCACCTATACCTCTGTTTCGGGTGAGTTTGACGTGGTATTGTTGAGTGAAAACATTGACAGAGCCATACCCAGGCAGAAGGAGCGGCTTCAGTTATACCGGTCCTTGAGTTGTCAGTGAAGTCAATGGAAGAGAGAGAAGGCGGAGTGTCTGGAGGACCAGAAGTAAGTAGACAGTTTTTATTTGAGTGCCTGGCTGACGCCCTTCTTTTGCAGGAACGCTACGAACTACTTCCGTTACAGATCAAGGATGTCCAGTTGCCTTCACCCTTGACTCTAATAGTGAATCAGATAGTGGAACGATTGTTCTGGCGTATTACCTTCGCGCAACCGTGGACTTCCTGGTCCAGTCCCCTCCATTTCAATGATCTCGTATCGCCAAAACGGTCATCCATCCATTACCGCCGTGCTATCTTACTAGCCTTCTATTGTATCAGTGCAATAACGGCGGTGCTCATGGGCAGCTTTGTTGGCCACTGGGCAATCAGGAGACCAGGCTCGTTGTCTGAGCCACGACTGCGTTCATCGGCATCTGAGTCACGTTTGACAGAACTCAGCTCACCTGGGCAAGAACTACTGACGAGTCATTACCACAACGATGACAAGTTCCGGCAGTTGCTCCGAGATGTAGCAATGCTCAATGACATTGCAGAGGCTGAGTCGAAGAGGGCTGGTTCGCAGAGTTCGCATGTTAGCGATTGACCCGGATATAATATGTACATCACCGTGTCTAAGTAGATAGAAGAAGGGTAAAAGTTGATACCATGTTAATAAAAAAGCAGTTCCAGATCCGTAGACTTCGACGTATCGTATTTTCTGGCGTCGAACTTCGTTATAAATTTACTAGACGTGGCGTTCAAAATAAAGCAAACTTGGAGTTCGTAGATTGGTTTGCTAACATTAGAAACGGATGCCATTGTCGAAAATAGGGAATGGATCCATATCCTTCTTGCTGAAATAAAACATATGCTGAAAGTACACAGAAGAAGGAATATAGAGAGCCTCTGCCCTCTACGATGCAAAACGATAAGCACTCGGTTCGGCATTGCGGCATTTTGACGACACCTTCACAGGTCACCGTACGGTCACATTTATACCATTCTGTCTGCCGTTCTACTGCCGAATGCCGCTTGGGGAAAATGGGGTAATATGTTGGGTCTATAAGGGGACTGTATAACTCTACTACACAGGTGAGGACGGAACGAAGCTGCGGTACTTGTGTATATCGCAGGTGAATAAAGGCATGAGGTCGCGGAATGAGATACTAGAATGTGCAAGTCGAGGTCGTGGAGTGGATGGAAAGCTAACGGAGACTGGCCGATTTCTGAGGACAGATGAAGGATTTATCGACTGTATGGATGATACAGAAGCAGCCATAAGAGAGCTAGTGGTATGAAGGGACGTTGTTTGCCGCTGAGCAGGTCCGGCTCCACTCGTGGTTGTATTCTTGCGGCGAGGGTCGTCTGTGGGAGAGGCAGGAAGAGGTAGCTGTGAGAGATCGGCGATATCATTGAGATCGTATTCATCTGGTGACAAGTCCATAGCAGATATCCATGGTAGGCTGTCAAAAACGGATGAAGACGACGATTGAGACTGTATTGGACATTCTACGTGAACGCAATGGTGCTTGCGCCGAAAAGCTCGATTGGAATCGGCAGACCGTGCCTCTATGAGTCTCAATGAAGACACTGTAAAACAATTGAGCTTGGTATTACACTTTGAGAAAGATCTCACTTACGAGTTGACATCGCAATAGTAGAAGAGTTAATGCGAGAAGGGGAACGCCTGAGTTCATTGGGTGCAAAGATGTCGGAAGAATCATCAATAGTTGCAGTAGGAAGAGACTGTGTACATTGTCTGTCTCTTGCGGCAGGATTCTTGCAGGTCGGAACTTCGGTGAATAGTTGTGGTTGGTTGAGAGCCATAGAGGCTAAAACATGGCAATGGACTGCGAAACAATCAGGTCCGAGTGCCTAAAAGCAAGAGGAAGGACTTACAAGCAGGAGAAGCCGATGAAGCAGGATCTATTGGTCGAGAGCATTAAAGACAGCAAGACGAAGAGGATGGAAGAGACTTACCATTGAATAAAGATATTTCACCCCCACGCGCTGAAAAAAACGCATCAACGAAGGTGCATAAGACATGTAAGTAGGAGGAGGACATACTGGGCTCCTGGGTTCGAGCACGTTTTCCAGCGGGCTCAGCCTGCTGGTCAGTAGCTGTGGAAGCACTATCTGGTACATTATTCGAGGGTAGCGAAAACTTGCGCTTCGCAGAAGGCAAGGCAGCATTTTGAGATTGCATAATGATCAAAGTTCTATGTAATAGAGAAAGAAGAGCATGGTGAGCTGCATTAAAAGTATTTTAAGCAGCGACGAGCTTACCGAGTAGAGGATTTGTTTCTGGATGTCGGTTTAAGTCGGCGAAGTCGGCGAAATCTGGGAGGTGAAAGTTGGAAATGTTCAGGTTTTATAACATAGCCGTGCGCGTATAGTATAAAGCAGCAATAATTAGCAGCCATAAGGCCACAGACGAGCCAGCCACAAGTGGCTGGTCAAAGGGAGAATTTCCGCGTTTAGAACATGGCGGTAAGAAAAGCAAAGATGTGGCATCATAAATTACCTAATTTGGACAATCTCTTTGTCTTCTTGCCGATCATCGATCATCAATGTGGCCAATCCCTTTTGCCTTTGACTGCCATGTCGTCCCAGAACGAGGTAGGTTTTTGGGCCGGACAAAGAGATTTTATCCATTTTGACTTGTGGCTTTTTATGGACTTACAGTCACCAAATCTCGTACTTAAAGTCCCTTGTAATGTTTTGGATTCTGACACCAACATTTTGATCTTTTATCGGCGTAGGTCAGTTGTATCTGCCTTGTCGCTACTCCTTTTGATCATATTCACTAGCCACTTGCCATGTCCTATGCTTCAACAAGCCGCAAACACTCAGCTGCCCAAATCTCCGAAGGTTCGCGGGCTCGTTTCGATCCTACTCCAACCCGTTCTGTGAGTTACATTACCTTACATATTCAAATCTTTCTTGAGATTTCTTGTTGATCCACAGAAGTTGTGTACACGCAAATATGGCCGTCGTGCTCATCAAGCCGCAGCCGCCTCTCTAACCATCAATCGCGTCTCATCAATTGCGACCATTCAGCGCGTCTCATCGGTACAAACCGTTGAGCAGGTCTCGTCCGGTTCCTCGTTTTCCACAGTGCAGCGTGTCTCTTCAACCCCATCTATTGAATGTATCTCCTCCACCATTGACCACGTCTCCGCCCTGAGTACCGGGGAAGAAGGCGCTGAAGGATCAACAAGTCGAATGCAGGTAATATCGTTTACTTTTTATTCTTCTGAATTTATACTCAGTTATCCTTGTAGCAGAATGCCCAAGCCACGTTTCAACTTTTCAAAGCCAGAGTCACCGAGGAGTTGTCGTGTTACATTTGCTGCAATCTTGCATTTCAGTCTCGCATGTAAGTCTTATTTCTGTGTCCGGAGACCACTATCTTATGAATTCTGTGTACAGAACTCCATGCGGGTATGTATTCTGTGCGCAATGCATCAAAGCATTGAGATGCGAATCCATCGCAAAGAATCACGAAACTCGATGTGGCTTCTGTCGAACAAAGATCCATACCGAACCGACTCCTTGCTATCCACTGCAAGCCTTGGTCGAAATTTTGGCCCAAGAAGAGGGTATCGCTATTCCAGACAAAGTTCGAAAAGTTTGGACTCGTCGCACTCGCAAATTGAAAGGCTGATACACCTTTCTCTATATTTCTTTCTTTCTATGTTCTTGCTGGTCAAGTACGGTAGACACGGTTCAAGGTTATAGATTGCTCCTTACCCGATACCGTGAAGATACAGTACATAACTTTTTGTTACCAAGCTACCATGATGAGAATATCGACAGTCCGCTCAGTCCATCCAAGGTCCTGTTTTGTATGATTTGCTTGCTGCGACCACACTCATGTAACGCTAGTACGTGCCTTGCAGTTATAATTCTTTTAAAAAAATTCATTTCCGCTCAGAAAGGATCCCTGAGTGATTCGGCTCTATTTGGATTCCATGAGTTGGGACGGTCTCGATTTCTCACTTGAAAGTCATTTTCTCGTGTAGCTCTTCTACGTGTCATAAAATACACATCTTTCCCTCGTTCATTCAATCAAACTGTACACATGAAAACATTGAAAACATTTGCTCCTGTAAGCGCTATATGTACTCGAGTTTACACGAGTCTTATCCCAGAGTCTTCCCGTTTGTCAAATGGAAACAAAAAGCATGTACTCTCATCCTTGTGGTACTATTTAATTGATCATGTATTCAATTTTCTGGAACATTACGCTGAACTATTAGAGTGTACTATTACATGTATATGGTATGAGTACAAAGGTCTCAAGGTTTAGCAGAATACGCCTGCAACCAAGATTCAGTCCGTTGTTGCGTTCTACAAAGCCCTGGTGTTCAGGACACAGCTGTTCAAGGACCTCGTGTTTTGGTTGCAGAGCCATTGTGTCATTGGAAAAGTCGACAACGACAGCCCTTGTTTCAGTGTGACCGTCAATGAGAGCACAAATACGTGAAGACAACTGCTGTAGCCTGCTAACGACGACAGAATAAACGTAGTATTTTTCGAGGGAAGGTATGTCCGAACATCGTAAATTTCTGCCACTGTGGATAGGATGCTCTGAAACGTCCTGTAAGCAAGTGCTTTTGCGAGAACATCCTCACCTACCATTTCGTTTCCTCGCAAGTTCTTTACATTCTGCCCTATGACCTTCTCAATAATGGGCAATTTGGCACGTCCCGGAACAATAGGCAACAACTTTGCAGCCAGAACAGCGGCGGGCTGCAGATCGAGTTGAGGAGTCCATCATTAAAAGCTGTCCGTTGCACTTTCACATACCGATCAATAATCGGCCTGGGAGAAGTTGACTGAGTGAAAGGCTTACCTGCTCGCATGCGTTTGCACAAGTGAGAGACCACATTGATTTCCGGAAGGATATCATCGCTGGGGTACAAAATGTGTCTATAGCCTGTCCCCACGCAGCCTGAAGTGATACCTCTGTCGGAGTATTCCCAAGGGAAAGCCTTCTCGAGGGTGTTTTGCTTAGGCTATGCTGAGCACGGTGACTGACTTCATGAAAAATCCAAAAGCGCAAAACTCTCCATACCAGGTTCTGAAGTAAATCTATGACGTTCGTATAGTTTAAAGACAGATCTGGATAGGTGTTACTCCAGTCATGAAGGAAATGGCATGTTCGGTATACCATTGGAAGACAGCGGTGATCCAGAGCAGTGGCGGTCCACAGTGGCCCTCCTGACATCCACATGGAGTGGCACTGCAAGATTCTGGCAATACAGTCAAGTCGTAGGAGGGATGAGCTGTATGTTGCACTTCCAAGAATGGAGACTTTAGACGAGGTGAGAATACGCCACACTCTGTAAACATAAGGCCACGCTGATCGAGCAACATTTAATCGTAAGTGTATTTTGTTGCCGGGGAGAGTGATGACGAGGAGGAAAAGGTATAGCCGATGCCCTTGGATGGAAGTATAAGTCGGGTGAATGAGCTGCAGTTCAAGACAGTTCTTCCATGTGTCGGTTAGGGAAGTTCCAATGACAGAGCGCGACGCGACCTCTAGAGCCTTGACAAAGCCGCCCAAGGAACGTTCGTTTGTACGAATAATTCTTCGAACAATAAAAAGAACGCAATGCTGGTAATTGTTGTCATCTGTAGTGAGGTTGTCGGGCTCTATGAAGGCGACAACAACACAAAGAGCAAGTAGTTTCTTCAACTCGTATGATTCCAAGATCGTGGTCGCATGATCTGAGTGGAAGCCGGCGACAATTTCCGACAACATGAGTAGAATGGGTACGACGAATGAAATGATAGTGTTTCTGAGAGCGACAGGTAGGTGGTCACCTTGATCTATCTCATACACATGGAGGACCTTGAGACCAGCTCTTAGCCAGTTCCATAACGCGGACCATTCAGGCTCCACGGCAGCCCGAAATCCTTCAGAGCTGGAACAACCCAGCAAAGGTTGTGTATGAGCAAGAAAGGCTTGGTAGCGATCAGCATCGAAGACGAGTGAAGGACTTGAGCGGATGATTCTCTTCAGACGAGGTGGAAAGATATACATTCTGGGTGTCTCAGTATCATGAAAATTTATGAGAACACTAGCTGGTAAAGGTGACATACCTGTGTAACTTTATGTAGAGGCGAGAAGTTGAATCTGGAGTGTTTTCAAACCCAAGAGGACTCTTAAGTACGGTCCATGACTATTTTCCCTTTGTCGATCGCAAAAAAACAACGACTTGTTCTCTGCAAATGGCACTTTGACCAAGTCAAATTAGCCATTAATTAGTTGCACGGCAGCCTACGATATTAAAGCATCTAGTCAATAAGGGCAGAGTTCTTTGTCCGACCCACAAACGTACCTCGTTGATCTGGGGTTTTGCAGTGGAACGATATGCAAGCCAAAGAAAGTCCAAGAGATTGGTGCCTTGATGATTGGCAAGAAGACAAAGATTGTCCGAATTAGGATGCATGTTCTTTGCTTCCATGTTCCAAATGCGGAAATTCTCCCTTTGACCACTTGTGGCTCATTTATGGCCTTCTGACTAGTCGCCATGGCTGTTAATGTCTTGTCTAATACACACGAAATAGTATAAAACCCTGGACATTTCCAACTTGCACCTCCCACATTCCTCGCCGACTTCGCCGATTTCACCGACTTCCAGTTGCAACGGTAAGCTTGTGGTCATCCAAGGGTAGCGAAAGCTTGCGCTTCGCCGAAGGCAAGGCAGCGTTCATCATGCAAGTTCTATGTAATGAAGAAAGAAGAGCATGCTCGGTGAGCATGCCGCGAGCAACGACGAAGCTTACCGAGTCGGCGAAGTCGGCGAAATCTGGGAAATGAAAGTGTATAACATAGCCGTGCGCGTATAGAATAAAGCAGCAGTAATTAGCAGCCAGAAGGCCACAGACGAGCCAGCCACAAGTGGCTGGTCAAAGGGAGAATTTCCGCGTTTAGAACATGACGGTAAGAAAGCAAAGATGTGGCGTCCTAAATTACCTAATTTGGACAATCTCTTTGTCTTCTTTCCCATCATCAATGCCACCCCGGCGCTCGCTCAAGTAACGACTTTCGTGCATGATGCTGGTGCATCCATCAACCAACTTTCGCGGTGCCCTAATGTGTTTCCCATTTGGATAATTATAAAGTCATTTCGCGTATGCGACATCTGGTTGGCAGCCATAAAGTTATAGATTTGACGATGTTTCGGTCAGTAAAGACATACCTTTGCGCTGTAAACATTTGAGCTCATCTCTTAACTGCCGATTCTCTTCTTTTAGAGTTCGTATTAATCTATCTTTGTCTCGGATAACCTCTGTCAACCTGCAAACATGGTGTTTCCCAGGTCAATCCAATATTGTTGGCATTGGATAAGGGATCCGGAATCAATACTCTACTCGGTAAGCTCAAGATACCGCCTTGCCTTCTGCGGAGCGCAAGCTTTCGCCACCCTTGGGCGATCTACCAGATGGTGCTTCCACAGGTACTGACCAGCAGCTTGAACCAGCTGGAAAACATACTTGAACCCAAGAGCCCGGTATGTCCTCTCGAAACGCCTCCTTTGTACACCTTCGCTGACGCAGTTATTCTAGCGCGTGAGCATAAAACATATCTACTCAATGGTCAGTTTCTTTCATCTTTTTGTCTTGCTGTTTCTAATGCCCTTGACTGATAAGTCTTGCTCCATCGGCTTCTTCTGCGCGTGAGTCCGTTCTGTTGCTTTTAGGCACTCGAACATGATTGTTTCACAGACGGTGTCTTTCCTCTCACGTTTGCCTCGAAAATCAGCCCTGGTTCAGCCTCAACAGTCTCTAATCATTGTTGCACAGGGACCCTGTTGCTACCTTGGAGGTCGATTCTCCCTCTCAACATGCACTGTCTCCGTCTCCTCCTTCCCCTGCATCCGCGTCCAATGTTCCTACTGCCAATCGGAAACATGACCATACCGGTTCAGAGCACGAAGACTTTCCTACTGCTGATACAAGTGCAAACTCTCAAGCGCAGTATACGCAGTCTCCTGCTGGAAAGCTGTTTGGCTGGGCCAAAGTCTGCAACGTATTAGGGTCCTCTAAACGACGGAAAGTTGATTTTCCTGGTAAGATGTCCCGTTATCCCCCATGTCAAGACCCAGAGCTAATTGTTGCCGCCAGTGTTCTGTCCGAAGAAGTATATCATCACTGGTGAGGTTTGATTATCAATCTTTTCTTCTCCAAATAACTCATTATACTCCATGAACATACTTAGGTCCTCCTCCGGCGAGCAGTGAGTAGTGCATTTATGGCTTTCTGCGTTAATCTCACTCGGTTTTTAAAAGATAACACATTCCCGTTTACTTTCAAGTACTCAGCGCATTCCTTGATGGAAATGCCCAGAACCTCTACTGGCCCTCCTTTGCCAAATTCTGTTGAATCTCTGCCTCGGAGACCTCCTGTTGTTTCCAGTCAATCGTCGGGGCCTGCTACAGGTTCTCCTTTGCCAACTCCTGTTGCTCCCAGCCATTCGTTGGGGCCTGCTATAGGCTCTCCTTTGCCAAATTTTGTTGTTCCCAGCCAATCGTCGGAGCCTACTATGGGCTTTTCTTTAACAACTCTTGTTGTTCCCAGCCAGTCGCCGGAGCCTGCTACAGGCTCCCCTTTACCAGCTCCTGCTGCTCCCAGCCAGTCGCCGGAGCCTAACTACAGGTCTACCTTGGCCAACTTTAGGGTCTTTACACGACGAATCCAATATCGAGGTCATCTAAACTGACATTTGGGAGCATCATCCCCAATCCCCTCCCTCTTCCAGCTCCGCAACTTCTCCGCCCGCTCGATCACAAAGTCCCTCGAGTCTGATTATGCCTCAGACGAGACTCCTCGATGCGACTGTCGATTCGAAGGGAAAACAGAAGACGGACGAAATGGACGTCGATCGTGATGATGGAGAAACTGGGGACATTGTTGTCGCAGGTCAATACCTCCATATCATGCCGATATCTTCTCCGAACTGACTGCAGTCTAGGTATCCTCGGCCCTCAGCTGTTACAGACGCCTTATATACTCGAGTTCTGGGGCGATCTAGGATGAAGAAGACACACAATGGATAGTCCCTTGTGACTATAACGAGCTCATGTAAGTAATTTAGACAGACCGATTCTATTTACATACCCACCCAGTTCCAATCACTCGCCGAGAACATATCAACTTTGCCCGTTTTTAGATAATTCGATGCAATCCTCGGTATGAATATGTCTTCATGGTAAGGACCGATGGTCTTCGCCGACTTTCCACTGCTTTTGCAGGTCACCTGTGGGTTTCATTAGCTATTAAAAGGTGCTTTCACTGGTACCGACTGTCCGCTGTTTTCACAAGTAAACTTCAACGGATTCAATCGGGCATGTGAAAGACGAGGATCGATGATTTCTATTTATCTTTTTTGTCCTCCATTTTTGCCAGTAAAACTTCAATCACTTTAAATACAAATAATTGGCTGAATTTGCAGGTGCATGAAAGGAGACCGATGGTTTTCACTGAACTGATGTTTCACCTTTTTTCTGGGTGAGGTTCATGTTGTTATGTCTCATCAGTGTTATTATATAGCGTAGTACTATGTATTTATAGTAGAAAAAAACCAGTGAAAGTCAATGGAAACCACTGGTCCTCATCGATTGCTGAAGTTCGATGGTTTGATGCAGCGGCGACCACCGAGTGTCAATGAAAGCTTCGCGTTGAGGTCCCGATGCCCTTTCACGGTCCGCGTGTATCACTGGACGCCGCAGGATTCAGAGATACTCCGGAATCCCGCGTGCGCGCGATCTCACCACCATGACGGTCAAGGGTACTTTGGAAAGCAGATAACGTGGATGTATAGATTTCCGTCGAAGGAGACCGCTGGGCAACATTGGAGCCGTAGCTACTGTGAAAAGGGCTGCGCATGGGTAATGTGGGGGTATAGAGGTCCGGCGAAGGAGACCGCTCAGTGGCATTAAAAGACATTTGATATCTCTGGGCACTGTAAGGCGGATGGAAGGCTCTGTCTTCCTCATCATAAGCACCCCTCATCTCAAGAAAGCCTTCCATTGTCATACTATGGGGGGTGATTGGGGGGAAGGAGAAGAGGATGGTCCTAGATCTGTGTCGGTACCGGTGGAAGAATCATTTTCTGACTCGGTATCTAGCTCCTCAACCATGCAAGAAGGCAGGACGTGGTTTCGGAATTCAGTTTCCCCACGTTCACGGATGAGACGAAATGTATGGCATCCCGAACAGTGACAGTCATAACGATACGAGTGTGCATCTTCACGGTTCTGCTCGGTTGTAGTAACATAGCCCAGCTGAGAGGAGGGCTGGGGTCCACTAAAAGGGCGATACTGGGAGACACCCTTAAAGTACAGTGGGTACTACTGGATTTTAAATCTACGAGCAGTCATTCTTGGCCAGCAGCAGTAAAGAATGATTAGAATGATTGTAAGATTTCGACGCTTGCAAAGAGAGGTAGAATGATCGAAGTTTTGGCTGTACGATTCGCGAAAAGCGCACATTCATGCCTTCATTACGAATAATTTCTGAGAATCTTTTTGCTGCGCCAAACATTCGAGAGGAGGATACGTGAGCTTGTGCCCGCGAGCATCGCGGTGTTACGTCTAGACGGTCTCCTTGAGTCCTTGTGATTGGTTTCTTCCTCAACGCCGCACGCGGATGATGTTGATCCAACGTATCGCGGCATTGACCCAGGTACCCCTGTTTGACAATTAACGCCTACTAGATCTACCATCAATCTACCATTACAAAGTTTTGATGAATATCGTAGTATCGTTTAACGTGAATGCGCTGGGGAGATATGATATATATATATATTCGGAGTCAGCATGACATATGGGAGCCATCTTGGTCCTAAAAAATTCTAATCAACTGAAGATTGAGTTTGGGAATACCTGATCGGTCATATTGGGCCCCTCAGTTCGAGTACGTTTTCCAGCTGGCTCGGCCTGCTGGCCAGTAGCTGTAGAGGCACCATCCGGTACACTGTTCAAGGGTAGCAAAAGCTTGCGCTTCGTAGAGGGCAAGGCAGCGTTCATCATGCAAGTTCTATGTAAGGAAGAAAGAAGAGCATGCCAAGCTACAGTGAGCATGCCGCGAGCAACGATGAAGCTTTCCGATTGGAGTCAGATTTTGCCGACTTGAAGACGGCGAAGTCGGCGAAATCTGGGAAATGAAAGTGGGAAATGTTCAGGTTTTATAACATAGCCGTGCGCGCATAGAACAAAGCAGTAACAGCCAGAAGGCCACAAACGAGCCAGCCACGAGTGTTGAAATTCCGCGTTTAAAACATGCGGAGGTTCGCGGTCCATGTTTCGGTATCACGTTCACGAACCTTCCTGGCATACTATCGGACTTTCTGGATCGATTACGCACCTTACAAGAAAGAAAACTGATGTAGATGTAGATGGTAGGATTTTGATATCGTCACCTCCGAGTCGATGGCTATTATCTATATATCACTAATTCTTCTGGGAAAGCATTGTAACTTGTTCTTCGCAAATTCTAAAGTTTTCAAACTCAAATGCTCTGTTCTCTGAAGTTCATCTCTTAATTCCTGTGGAATTCGATTTCAAAATCCTGTTCAAACTTGCCTGCGCAATGCAGAGACCCTTCCGTGAACGTACTACACGAGACAACATCACATATGCACTCTGAATCGACTATGTGTCTAGATCTATGCAAACCATATCGAGAATTGCGAGCAACGTGAAACGAAAGCAAATGCCGGGATCAAAGGAAGCTGTGTTCTTATTGCACTACTCTGCTAGCAGGCGAAATTTGATGGTTGTGGTAATTGGTTTCAGTAGAACACGATAATCGTAATGCTGCATGCGGTCAGCCGCAGCTCATAATTTACCAAAACTAGTGCACCAAGGCCTCCTTTGGACAAAGCCAACTTGAATTCTTTCGCAATGTTTTCAGTTCCAGATACCGGCATTCCTGGTAAAAAAAGGTGCCAAGTTTATACATCAAGGTCATTCGCCTCTTTTATGGGTATCTCCAAGTAGCTTCAGCAGCTCACGACCACAGCCTCGGATGTCACATAAATGATATAGGCTGAACTCCTGACCAGTAGCCTGAGCAAAAGCCTTTGCGCATTCAAAATTGTGGGCATCTCTCGCGGCAATAGTGTAAGTTATCACCAAGTTAAATGACATGCAGATTTTGGATCAGTTATGCAGCGAGTTCTATCCGTGAGTGCTTTTAAAAATCCTCGTTTAATAGAACTCTCCTATCCGATAAATTCTGGAAAAAGGTTCTCTCTGGTTCCCGCGCCGCAAAGTAAGCCTCCTTCCCCGACTTGCCATCCCCTTCTGCTACCCTTATACCTGCGATATATAGTAATCATCTTATTCCGTGGTTGCTACAACCAACGATCATCTGGTCCAAGCGATAATGATCTGAGTCGAAGTTTTTACCGGAACAACTTGATGGTACTCACATCTCACTCTTGGTCTGCATGCAAAGCGCGCAGACCTCCGTAACGCAATGGCCAATTGGGAGACATTTAATCCTGCTGTACAAAGGGAGGGAGTCACTTGTCCAACACCGGTCGGTGGGAGAATACTCTGTGGATTGGTGTGTCTAGGCTTCCTGGGGGGTCGTCCACCAGTCGACATACGTGCAGTTCTAACCATTGCTATGGTTCAAAAGTGGGAGTTTTAGTGGGTGGGATTCTGAATGAAGGAGCTTGATCACCGTTATATATATGAACCGCAGGGTGATCGTGCAACCAATACTCGAAATATCATGAATGAACAGAGTTTTGGCAATCTAGATGCAAGTATGCTTTAGCCCGCTGCCCAATCCTCACTTACTAATGATGCACTACTAAATGCGACAGCGACAGACTCCTCCAGTCTAGGGGATTTTAAGGAGTTCATTGAGAAAGCAATCCATGCTTAGATTGATAGTGAGCTTACATGCATAGTTTCAAGATCATACACATATGCTTGCTTTGGGAAGGTAGAGATGGAGCAAGGACAAGGATCATACCATGACGAAATCCGATTTCGGGCTCTAGGCGGCCCACTCGAGACCATGAACGTCTATAGCCTATGCTCTTCAAGTTAAGCCGCCCGCGGTCACTGATCCTGGGGCTTCTCAATCACAATCTTGTTCTGGACTCAGAAACAGGACTAAACAACGGTGGCTAGATCGTTAAGCCATCATAGTATCCAAGTTCGATGCTGTCTATTTAAAATTACTATGGTTTGCAACTTTCTGCACCCTCCTCACATCCTAGTTACCAAGTTTGATACTGTCTATACTATAGGCAGTCGCAACTTGCTGCACCCTCCTCAGCCAAGCAGGATGCTTGGACTCGAAATGTTCCAAAATCGCCGATTGGGCATCGCTCCCTCTAAAGGTCATTTCTGGGTAGTCTAAGCGGGTCTTGCGGCGGCGCCCGCTGCAGAAAATGATGAAGTTTTCAGTTTAGTCTCTTATAAATGAATGAAGTGGGCTTACTGGCACAGAACGCAAGTCCTACGGTTTCTACTGGATTTCTCCAATATCCAATCAAGAGCTTTCTCGAGTGTGAAGGGGCATTGTAGCTGAATCTGTTCGTCCGGTTCTGCCGAGACGATAGTGGTGAGTACTTATATGTGAAAGGAAGCGAGAGTTGACTGACTCCAAAGACTGGGTCGGGATATAATTTTAGCAGAGGCATTCGGCGGCGGCGTGGATCCCTTTTTTTTAGGAGCTTTATCACTGGTAGTTGTTCGAACCATGGTTGCAAGCTCCAAAGCTGGGATGGGTGAATATTTTGATGCAAGAGGTCCTGTTTTATAATGGTTTATAAGTAATGGTAACTTGAATCAAAGCCGAACATGCATGCTCAGCTAATTAGTAGCTAAACAACAGCCTGTCAATGAAATTTCGTCTTTCATCGATAACTCAGGAGATTACTAAAACTAAAACCGAGCATCGCGTGAGACCGCGTCTTCTGGCAGATCTTAGAGAAAGCCTTGCCTTCTTCCAGATGAATTTATTGGCTAAGAGGGCACGGAGCAGGTGCCGAGGGTTCCCTGAAGGCCCAAGTACCTTGCAAGCCAAGAGGGCCAAGGTCGAAATTCGTGTCACTAGAAAACAGACCTCTTCCTGCTATGTTCCATCATTGATCCGAGAATGCTATATGATACAGGGCGATATAGTTTGACATTTGCCATGCATAACTTGAATCATGACTCGGAAGGTAGGCATTGTTTTATGCAGACTGAGCCATGCGATATTGTCTCTTCAGATTCACCCCAGGCCGTGAATCTATATAAATGTTTGAAGCATACCTCGAAAACAATATCCAAAGGAACATCGTTCAAAAGAGACTGCAAAACTCCGATCCTTCCCTGAGTTCTTTTGAACTGTCCCGGAACATGATTCTTCCTTTTAAAATCGAAAGTTTGTTGGTGAAAGTACGTTGGTTGGATTGCGGTTTCTTCGTTGCTTTCCTCGATTTAGTCGCGGCTTTTCTTCACGATCGCATTCCTCACTATGACGACGCTTCACGCCGGGAAGTCCTGTGTCATCATCTTCCTCTTTAATCGGATTATTTTGCAGTCCTCGGGCGCGTCTTTTCATGGGATAACGCGAAGAAAGTGGAGATGAGAAGTGTACTTTCAAAAGAAATGATAAGCACTCCAAAAAATGATAAACGCTGACGTCTGAGTCAGCATTCTGCTTTCAATTTTCAACTTGGGTTCATCCGCTACGCTTGACATGTCAAAACGGAAATCGTTTCTTACTGAATGTATACATCCTTTACTGCAAGAAATTATGTTCATCTGCAGTGAAAAGTACGGGGTCTCATGGCTCACTTCGTTGGACTGATTCCTCGATCTTAGTCTTCCGTCGAAATCGATTTCGTACAATTCTACTAGGAACCATGCGTTCAGGGAAATGAATCGTTTCCTTGATTCCTCCACCCTCGATTTTCCTCGGAAAAAGGTGTGCCTCCATACGTCGATGGCGGATGCAGAGGATGTAATGTACGGTGCGTCTATTGTCTCCCCAATTTTTCTCTCTATTTGAGGGACTTCCTTCAATCCCGCTATCCATCTACCTTCTCCTCTCCTTATTTCTTCTCTCGTCATTATTGAAAACATGCAGCTAGACAGCGCATACATGTTGTTTGTACTGCTCCCATGATGAATTTGCAGGCTGCTTTCCTTTGGAAGCTATGGACAACATTTCCCTCTATTGCACCAGAGGAATGTCGAGATTACTAGCGATGGTCTCGAGAGGATTGCGAGCTGGCACGCTCCCTCGACTTTACCGCAGTCTAATGTTTTTGAATCATTACGCCCGCGTCGTGTCTTTTGCAGCAGAAAAGTGAAAACAGATCTAAGTTGATTGCAATGCGTAGCTCGACATTACAGGCAAGGACAATTGCATCTGCAGGCGCAGGTTACATCTTTACTTGTATGTCTACTCGACAACTGCTCGAATTCTCGACTCGGACGCTGACTGCTATTCCATCCTCCGTTTGGTGCGATACAGACCCGGTTTCACAAGATGTCTGGTCACCAACAAGAACATTCGCAGATCGCCGAAGTTCGGGTTCGTCGAGTTCCCTGGGGCGTGGCGAAGAATTATTGGAATGGGTGCTGCCGACGTACACGTAGATGCCTCGAAGAATCTCATGCAGGTTGGGAGAAGGAGCGTTTAACAAATTCCTAAAATGTGTTTGCTGTGAAAGCATTAGTAATTACATCGAATCCGTAGTACCATAAACGTACTATTCCCTTTGTTTTCACTTCGTGCTGGATCAAACACTCAACCTCAGCTTGCAAGTAACGAATATCCGCCTCTGTATTACTGTTCATTGAATCTTTGTCGCCATTTTCAGTGAGCGAAGAGACCGAGGTTGTGTTTGGAGTTGAAGCTGCCGAACCTGGAGCAGAACCTGCCTGTCGCATAGTGTGGCTCTCCGCAACGTCAGGCATTTGACAGGGAATCCTCGTAGAGGTAGCAGGAGCTGATGATGGGCTTGTAGAAGGAGAGAATCCATTACTACAGTTGAGAAGAGTAGTTTGACACCAAGAGGCGGAAGACGCTCGCAAAGCTTCTGTATGGGCATCGTGCCGGTCTCTGCCAGAGATGACGGTAGATTCTGAGGCAGAGCCGGATCCAGCTACAGCGGAAGCGCCAAACAAAAGATTCGACCAGTGTGTATGGAACGAAAACGCATTTCGCATGACAGCATCTGCATGGAAGAATGTCAGAATCTGGCTCGAAACCTGAAAGGTACTCTCACTATCAGGTGAAGGAGAGACTACAGTTCATAGAGAGGTTAAGTCAACAAGGAATAAAAGCAGGTATATGAATGAAACCGACCAGGAATGCACTTCTTTGGATCAAAGTGAGAACAAAACGATCGTACACCGTTCCATATATGAGTTAACAGCCTTCCACCAATAGCAGCTCCGGCCTCTGCAGAATGGTCTTGTGAGCTTGACGTGGCGACATCGGAATCCATCTCCGCAGATTCATCGGCATTTTTGGCAAGTGAGGAATGATTCCGAGTTGTGGAGGTGGAGTTGAATACATGGAAAGGAACACCTGGCGAGGTTAAACCAGGGCTCACTTTCGAGGCAAAAGTAAAAGGATAGACACCGGCTGTGAAACAATCAAATCCGAGTGCCTAAAAGCAAGAGAAAGAAGAAGGACTTACAAGCAGGAGAAGCCGATGGAGCAGGACCTATCGGTCGAGAGCATTAAAAATAGCAAGACGAAGAAGATGAAAGAAAACTTACCATTAAGTAGATATGCTTTACCCCCACGCGCTAGAAGAACTGCGTCAACGAGGGTGCATAAGGCAGGCGTTTCGAGAAGAAATACCGGGCTCTTGTGTTCGAGCACGTTTTCCAGCGGGCTCAGCCTGCTGGCGAGTAGCTGTGAAAGCATCATCTGGTACACTTTCCAATGGTAGCAAAAGCTTGCGCTTTGCAGAAGGCAAGGCAGCGTCTTGAGCTTGCATAATGACCAAAGTTCTATTTGTTTCTGGAAGTCAGTTCAAGTCGGCGAAGTCGGCGAAATCTGGGAGGTAAAAGTTGGAAATGTTCAGGATTTTATACATTCGTGCGCGTATAGAACAAAGCAGCAGTGATTAGCAGCCATAAGGCCACAGACGAGCCAGCCACAAGTGGGAGTCACTGGACAAAGATCGGAGTCTAGTTCAAGTATGAATATAAATGAATTAGATTTATTTAAACCCTGAGCTTCTCTTTCATCTTTCTAACTGGTACAAATCCAAATCTGCGAAATGGCAGTTTGAGAGAGTCGGTGATGATGAGGGAACACTGAAAAAGGTGATTATGTAGATCACGGGCGCGCCCATTGTTTTCCTTTCAGCTTCCACATTACCTGGCAATTCAGCCCAAATTCAGCCTACATAAAAACCAAAGAGAATTCGTTGTTTCAGGCAGCGCACGACACGCTCCGAGATGACGCTGACAGAGGAAACGAAGGATCAGCATCGTCTCTTCAAGCTCATCTCAGTCTAATAAGATTTTTCAAACGTCCTATCTAGATCGATACAGGGACTACTGGAAAGGCATTGTGAGTTTCAAAACTGTACCGTCTTGGAGTGTCGACGTTGATACCTGCTACTTTTGAAAGGGGGAGCTTGCTCGAGCTGCAATGGAGAAAAATGTCGGTGTGTAGCCAATCCACAACGGAACAACCTTTGTCATAATCTGCCTTTCACCCAAACGATTTATTTTGCCTACCCCTGCGTATCGCATTGCGGTGAAATATATCCCAGTCGATAGTAAGCTTCGATGCTTGAATATCAAGTAATTTTACTGACCTAATTCCAGTACAACTTCTTCAGACTCTAACTTCCTCCTCACTAGCGATCAAGCGTAATGGTGTTCCCAACATAGTACGAGGGTTTTGAAAGGGAGAGGGATGAAGGAAAACAGGAGACAAATCAGGAAGATGTCTTTCCATCCAATATCCACCTCCTCGACTCCCCGATCCCGTCGTGCGCTCGAAGCACGAATGTTGCTTTTCCTCCTGGCGTTTATTTGGTCCTGCTCATGTATATTCGCCACAGTCTATAGTCAAGTACAACTCGGTCCCTTGAGCGAGTAGATCAACCTCGTTGAACAATGCATACAAAGATGGAGTCGAGGTTTTATAGAAGAATTGAACCTCTCTTTTTACCAAGACGATACGACGATGCATCTAGCTGATATTCCTCCTTGACTACCGTGGCGGCTTTCTAGGTCGTCCATTTGTTCTGCAAGATGCCTGCGATCCACTCTCGAGAGATATCCGTCTCACCATGGCAGAACAGATGGTTCTGCTATATTGCTCATCTATTGATCACTGATACTAGATCTCGATCACAATGTGATGACATCTCTTATGATTTCTTCGTCTGTCTTACGGAGGTTCATGGGGAGCGAGTTGTTGCAAACTCGTGGCAGCATCCGCGTCTGCTATTGATTTCGTTAGATCTGATCTATCTGTGTATACTAGGAACGATCGATACGAATTCAGATCCAGTGGCGGAGGTAGAACCCGGTTGGACGAAGAAGGCGAGGGAGCGTTTCTCTTTGGATAGATGGAGGAAAAATCTCGATTTCGCGTCGCAGTCCGAACCTGCAGGAAAACTAGTGATCTTGGCTCAACATCCTCGAAGCAGAGAGATGGACTTGCTTCAGCTAAATGATCAAGAAAGCCTGGGGTTTGATTTGGCTGGACTCAGCGGAGGTGGTTTCGGCATCGGATTATGAGTACGGAGGGGAATTTTGTGAGTTTCCTGCCTCTCAGAGTCAAAATCAGCGACCTGATTAGCTTCCTGTATGACTCGGCAGGCTACGGCGCGCGCGCGTAGGTACGGGAGTTTTCGCGTTGGATTTAGGACTTGTATGGAGAGCAAAGCAGAACACGGCTAGCATCCACGTATAGCATCAACGTCGTCTGGGATCTTTGCGATACCAGGAAATCGATATCATCTAGCGTTGGAGGTAGGAGCTTGTTGGACGAGTGTACGCCGCGCAGCACGGTAAACTTATTGTCCTCAAGTGATGTTTCTGCTTTTAATCGACGTCTTGGAATTCCTATTCCAATTCCTATTCCGCAATTGAGTGACGCAGTATAGGTCTTCGAAAATTTTTGTTGGCCGTTGTCTTTTGTGTTTGGCCCTGCCGCTGGAGTTGACCGTACCGTTTGAGCTATTGCATCCGGCGATGAAGAACATTTGCATTCCTCGTAAGGATGGCCTTTGCCTACTGAAAGCTCAATGGTTAGAGGTATTCTATGACTGGATGGCTGTCCAAAACACCTACTCGACTAAAGCTCGTTGGGTTAGTTTTGCATTCTCTTCGCTGTCTAGTAAGGATCCTAGTGAATAGTAAGTTTTTTCTGTCGCTTCACATATAGTAGCTCTTACTCAACGATGTTCATGCCCCTCAGGAGCTTTATCTCTCTCTCTCTCCTATATTTTTCTCAAGCTGGTGCCTCCTGCTTGCTGAGCGCTGGAAAAGGTGGCTGGCTTGAAGATCTCGACAGAGTCGACATCAGGTCTTGACATTTTCAGCGCGACAGCCTCCCATGGTTTCTGGATTGTCGGGGTTTGGCTCAGGCTCCGGTTCGTCTTCATCTGATGAGGTATCTACTCCAAACGCAGCTGCAGCGGGTCCTACAACGCCAAAGGCAAAGGCAACTCCGTCCGGCTCGAAGCCCCCTGTGGCTCGAAAACCCAAACCGAATATCAAACGAGGCCTACACGTCAGTCGACTCAGAGTCGGATTTGGTAAAGGTTCAGGCCGAAATACACTTTTCACTCCCATCGAAGGAGAGAAACCTTGGGTTTTTTTGAGGGTACAGGTAGTCGGGTGTACCGATCTGTTGGCAAAAGATAGGAATGGTTTCAGTGATCCGTGAGCTCAAATCCACTCTATCTGATGTAATAAACGTACTAAA